>CATIWJ010415307.1:0-12128 GCA_949640765.1 Croton laevigatus
GTTGGTTCGGTTCGGTTCGATCAGGTTGGTCGGATCGGTTTGGGTTTTGCACACCCCTACACAAAACTGTCATAGCTTATTAGAGTTTATCTATGGATTTGCATTACTTGATTGAAAATTTGCTTTAGGAATTCAACATAATACACCTTTTTTAAGTTACTAAAGCAACCTAAGTAGATTTTTATTAGCATTTTTATGTTTAAAATCTAAATGAACAGTTTGAATTATGATTAAAAAATTGTAATTAAGAGTCTAATTACATGATTTGAAACTTTACAACCTAGCATCCTTGTTTGATTGGTTGTTTGAAACTTCAAAAGCCTTGTTAAAGTTAGTTGCCACGTTCAAATTGCTTTTAGTAGCTATACATTTAATTGAAGGATAAGATGATAGATATACAAATTTGAAAAGCTTTTTCATTTTTTGATGAAAAATCTGCAAATCTTTTTGATTCTTGTAATGGCCTATATGTTCATTTTGTTTGGGTTCTATGAAATGAAAGGTAGGTGAAGTAAACTAATAATTTCAATGTTATAGACATATTGCCTAGGAGCTCTACAATTTCAACACAAGCATAGATCATTGGTAAAACTATATATCTAGTAAATAATGTTATATTCCTTAAATGTTAACTTCAATAAAAAGCTAAAGTCATGTCCTGTTACGAACTAGGTAATTATTATGCTTATAGATTATAAAAAAGGTCAGGAAAAGCACAAAATTAGCACTGCTTTTAAGTTTTTTTGGATAAAAATAGCCATTTTTCACTTTTTTAACAAAACTAACTAACTAACTACGATTTGAAGAATTTTTGACAAAAATAACTACCCACCGTAATAATTCTTATGCGCTCCCTTGCTAGAATCACTCAATCGTTGCTTATTCTTAAGCAGTTCTGCCATTTTCAGCAACCGTAATAAATTTTCATAACTTATTCCTTTATGGAAGATCACAGAAAAAGTCTGATTTGATTAATTTAATTTATTATTACAACAAGAGAGAGATCACTAGTTAACTGAAATTGATAACCTCTCAGCAAAAGTTATAATACATCCATTTAGTAAAAAGTGAGTTTCTAGCATATTGTTAAGTGAAAAGTGAGGGTACTTAAATTTCATATACTGCTTGATATTTCACATATACTATTGGAAAATTTCTTAGTATTTGTCATTTAATTTGTGGCTTTCAATTTTTGGTTTGCAGAAATGAGGGCATATGCATACATGATGAAGCAACTACATATGTTATGAACAGATTCTGAACATGTTTTGAACAATTACTGAGCAGTTTATGAATATTTTCTGCTTGCTATAACTTTTATTTTGCTTATGCTATTACTTTAATTTTTTTTATTTATGTAATTGGATATATTCATGGTGTAGACTTGAGTGAAATATGCCCTATCCTTCCTCAACTACATAATTGTCTATTATTTTGATGTCTTAATAATGATCTTTAAGCCAACTTATACAAAGTTGGATGAGAAAATGATTACTTATTTTGAACAAGTTGTGAACTTTCTCTAAACAGTTTGATCCTTTATAGTATCTATTTTGCTATAAATTATTGCTTACCTATTAAACATTTTATTTTGGAACTTGAGTTGAGCATATTTGTTTAAATTTAGTGTAGTATATATATGAACAGATTATGAAAAGTTTATAATCAGGTTCTGAACTTTTTCTGAACCTTTTTCAAATAGTTTGTGAATAGGTTCTGAACTTTTTTCGAACAGTTTGTAAATAGATTTTATCTTGATTTTCGTGACAGATTTGATGTCATGTGTTATTCTTTTGATTTTGGGGTTGTTTTTTTTTTTTTTCCAAATGCATTTTGAACAGTTTTTTAAAAGGTTTATGAGCATGTTTTGTAATTTAGTTAAATAAGTTTTGAACTTGAATAGAATATTTTTTGGAACTTGAGTTGAGTAGATTTTTTTTTAAATTTAGTTTAATATATATATGAGCAAGTTTTGAATTTGATTTCAACAAGTTTGAACATGATTTTAACATTGATTTGTACATGTATTACAATTTACCTATGAAGTTGAACAAGGTCTGAACAATTTATGAACATGTTTCTAAACTTGTTTTGAACAATTTATTAAAATGTTTTGAATATTATCCTTTGAACTTGTTTTTAATATAATTTTAACATGTTTTAAACATAGTAAAGCTAAGGAGCTCAATTTTGATAAATAGAAAGTAAGACATGATAAATTATTTCAGTTTGTCCTGAAATTGGTAGTTTTTTAGGTTGTATAAGTTGATTTTAGAATTTTCTTTTAAACAGTCATTAAACATGTTTTAAAAATCATTTGAATTTAATTTCAACATTGAATTTTTTTAATATCTTTTTTTATGATATATAAATTTAATAACTGTTATTTTTCAAAATTTCAAATTTATATTGGTCTTTTTAGTCGATGCTAGTTTTAAGTTGGTTCTTGGTATTATAGTGTATATTATTTACAATGAGTTACATTTTAAACATGAGTTGAACACCATGTTTTGAACATGAACACTTTTTTGAAATTGTTTTTAACTTATTTTAACATGTTTCAAACATAATTAAGATAATGAGCTAAATTTTGAGAAATAGGAAGTAACACATGTTTAGTTATTTTAGTTTGAAATTGATAGTTTTAACTTGTTTTAAACATGAGTTGAACACTATTTGAACTTGTTTTTAATTTATTGTTTTTTGATGGATTTATGGTGTTTTTAGGTGTTACTACTGCTGAATAGTTATTTTTGCTGAAATTGAGGTCATTTAAACGCTTTAGTTTTAGTTTTTTTTTTTTCTAACTTTGAACATCATTTGAATAAGTTTTGAACATACTTTGAACATTTATTTAACAAATTTTGAACATATTTTTGAATTAAGAATTTATTGGATTTAAGTCTTGTTTAGGTGTTGGAGTTTTTTTTTATTTATTTTTGGTGTTTTCTAGGGATGGGCATAAAAATGGCAAACCAAAAATCGAACCGAAACTGAACCAAAAATTGGTTAACTGAGTTGTTTGATTAGGTATGTGGTTTTGAAAGTATAGAAATCAATTAGTTCAGTTTAGTGTTCGGTTCTGGGTGTTCAAAAATCGAACCAAACTTAACACACACACACACACACACAGAGATATATATATATCCAAAAACCCTAATTTCTAAATAAACCCTTCCAGTTGCAGCCTCCATTCCTCTTTCAGCCATTCCTCTTCCTCTTTTATTTTTGCCTCTCTCTCAAACTCTTTTCTTTCTCCATTTTCCAATTCTATCGCATCTCTCCTCCTCCATCTCTTTCTCCATCTCAACTGTCTCTCTCTCCTCCTTCATCTCAACTACCATATCTCCTCTAAATATAGAAGCTAGGGTTTTTAGGTCCTTTTCAACCTAAATCGATCAAAATCTTCAAATCAGTGTCTACAATTATAAAGGAGAAGCTATTTATTAAAGAACTTTAAATTATTGTCGATGACCATGACATGACCTTCAATGTCATCAACCACCTCTGCTCACAGCTTTTCAACAGTGGTGGAGATGATTTGTTCAATTTTTCAACTGGAAGTTGTGATGATTGAGTAGATCGACAGTTTTTCTAATTTGCTTTGAGATTTCTATTTACAATTTTTTATTTCATTCTTGATTTTTATTCCGATTTGCTTCTCATTCCTTTTTTTTTGTAGTTTCTGATTTGTTTTTAGCCTGGATGTTCAATTTGATTATAAAGATTTTCAGAATCTTTAGTTTGGGAAGATGATGAAGTTTTGCATATAATTAATCTTCTATATGTATTAGTTATATAAGTTATTAGATCGTTAACTTGATTTTGTTTGATACTTGATTTCTTTGTTGTAAAAATATGTTATTTTCCTTTGTATTTTAAGTATTTAGGTGTAATCATTATGTTAATGGTGTTTAATTTCATTTTGTACACTGTAGTTTTTTATGTTGGAAGTAGAAATTTGGTTTATAATCGAATGAAAATATTGGTTCGATTGCTCTTCGGTTTTCCCCTTTGCAGTTAGGTTTTCGGTTCTATTTTTTTAACATAGGTTTTTTTTTGGCTTTGGCATTTTTGAACCAAACCGAAATGTCCATCCTTAATGTTTTGCTTTAACATTTTCTAATTCTGAATATACTTTGAATCAGTTTTAAACATACTTTTAACAAAATAATTCTGAACATACTTTGAAAGTTTATTTAACATACTTGAACAATTATTTTACAGAATTTTTGCATATGTTTATTTTTTGTTTGTTATTTTTATTTTTATTAATATTTGTTAATTTTTTTTAGTTTCAAAAAAAAAACAAATATAACAAATGGATTAATTTTATATAAAGATTTTGTAGATTTAATTGTATTATTTAGTAATTTTTTAAGTAATCTTTTATTTAATTATTTCTAATATAAAATATATATTCTTCCATAGAAATAATTTAATATATTTTTTTACTATAAAATATAATTTTTTTAGTATTTATTGTTTATTAATATTATTTTTTATGATATATGATATTAAATTTAGCAAGATTATAATATAAATTAAAAAATTTTATATTTTATTTTAAAAAATTAAAAAATTATATTAATAGAATGATAAATTAATTTTTTAATTGAAATGTGTTTTTGAAATTTAATTATTAAATTTTAATTATTTAATGTGTGTTGCTAATTAATATTAATTTTTAAGTTTAATATGAGTTAGGCAGCTAGTTTTGTTATAATTTGTTAAAAGGGTAGTTACTTTTTCTTTTTTTAACTAAGGTAACTAGTTTTATCAAAATTTGTTTAAAATGTAGCTACTTTTATCAATAGGATGCTACTTTTATAAGATCCCCTAAAAAATTAAATGAAGATATTTATGATAATAAAATACAGTGAACAAAGAAAGGATAAAACTATTCAAAAGATTAAACATTTTAAAAGTTAATGTCTTATTTTCATCCATTGTACCCAACTTTATGAGTTATAATACTATGATATCCTAACCTTTTTTTTCGGTAATGCTATTGTACTTCAACTTACAAAAATATAATTTTGTGGTATTTTTGACCGGTGATTCTCCTTTCTAGCCGGTTATTACTGACTTGGCGCTTAAATGGATCAAAATGAAATTTGCATTTTTGGACTCCACTACATCTTTTTCATGAGTTTAGGAGCCAAAATGCAATTTTTACCAATTTCTCAAATGGCTATCGAACTTAAGAAACAATATTATGGCTATCAAATGTAAGAAACAATATATCCAATAGAACGGAATCAACTCCATGAGTTCAAACATAGCCTCAGTTTTGATAGAAAATGCATAGTTTGGCCAAAAAATTGAATTTTCCATTCAGCAATTTTTGTTCTTGTTTACTGGAAGTGGAAACAAAACCGGCCAATATTTACACCAACAGGTCAGCCATGGTGAGAGGAAACTGATGGTGTATTCTTTTTAGAAAAATAACGATCGAAAAGAGGTAAAAATGGCACAAAAAAAAATAAAATTGAGCTGTCCTATTTAACCAAATGGAACCTAGTTGAAAATAGCCTTCTCGATTACCTTTTTGAAGATTATAGTGCCTTTCCTGCTCACCAGCTTACAAATAGTTGCCGAGTGGCCTGCGTAGTTTATGGTAGCGCTCGACAGCAGTGGTGAGATGATTGGCAGCGTCGGATATAATATAATATGATATAATATAATATAATATAATATTATAATTTCTTCCTGACCGCCGTCGGACCTTGTCAAACTAGGTATATGACTAAGCTCGGCTATATACCTGGATAAATGGCTTAGCTCATATACTCATATGCCCGAGTGGGTATATGGCTTATATAATTTTATCAAAGTTGGAATTCAAACTCATGACCTTTAGAAGTGGCAAAACATACCTATATTTCATACTGTGCCAAGCCTCCGCCTTTCTCTAATTGTTTCCCCCCGAAACACCGCCGGTTGGCCATTGAAATTTTCACCAATTGTTGGAATTTGACCAGAATTTTCCCAGCCGCTTGCCGGACCACCATTGGTCGGTCGTTGGAACTCAGTAACATTTTTTATTTTTATTTTTTATTTTATTTCAAAAAATAAAATAAAAGAGTAGAAAAGTAAAAAATTTAGATAAATAAATGTGCTATTTACTAAATTTTTTAAAGTTTATACTATTTACTAAAGTAAACTTAAAAAATATGCTATTTACTTACATTTTTCAAAAAAATTTTAATAAGGAAATAATAAGTTTACAGAGAATGAAATTAAAAGAGTCGTCATTTAAAAAAAAAAAAAGAGAGTCGTCATTTAAAAAAAACAATAACTAAATTCCTTTGGAAAGGGAGGTTTAATAGATTTTTTTTTTTAATATATAAAGGATTTAATAGATGAGCACATTAAGTGAATAGCAAAATTATATGTTTCATATTTAAAAAATAGCATAAAATATGTTTAGCATAAATTATAGCACAAATTAGTTTATAATACCTATATTACCCTCCATGCATACTTATCAAATAAAAAATATTAAAAATAATTTTTTATTTAAAAAAATAAAAAATATATATACCTACAAAATAGTAAGAAAGTAAAAAATATAAATTATTTACTTAACTGAACTTAAGAAAATAACATAATATAAATTTATTTTATTAACTATACTTAAGAAAATATAAATTTATCTTTTTAACTATACTTTAAAAAAATAAAAAATATAAATTTATTTTCTTAATGTTACTTAAAAAATATGAGAATATAAATTTATATTATATTATTTTCAGTGATTTTATGTACTCAAAAATATAAATTTATATTCTTTTATATACTGGTAATTTTATACACTTATATAATAATAATAATAATAATATTATTATTATTAATTTAGCTAAAGGGATTTTTATAAAAGAAGAAAAAATACTATTAATTTAATTAAATTATAAAAATGCTGTTTACTTAAAAATCATTATTTTGTGCGATCTAACATAAGGCCCAAGTTATAACATTCTTTTTAAGTCTTAAAAAAGGAAAGAAAGGTAAAAATACAAATTTTTTTTAACAGAGGTAAAAATACAAATTAACTTACCAAAATTCAAGAAACTATTATGAAAATTATTTGGAAAGGAAACAACTTTGTCTATTCGGAGCAAAAACCTAGGATTCCCCTCCACCGAGGTGGGTCATTACATGCTGTATATGAGGTCCATCATTTTCAATGGACATCCCATCTCTAAATGTCCAATTTTTTATTTTTTTTTTGAAAAAGATCAAATGATAATTAGTAATTCAAGTTTCAAATCTAAATAAAGCAAAAAATGATGATATATATAGAACCCAAATAACTCTAAACAAGGTTGTTAAATTTGCAAAAGTTATGGGATCTCCCTGTTTTAGGGTTTTTGTCCAATTGGAGGAAAGGAAAGGTCCCTACTTAAAATTAAATTGCTAAATTACAAAATAACCAAATTGATTGGCTGCATTTGGGAACAAAATACTATTTTATGGTCTATATCAGTCATTTTCACACTTTAATTGTGTATTATGTTGTGTAAAGGAGGAAAATATGTTGGATTTTCAAGGGACATTTCTTGTTGTTTAAGTTATATCATTTGATGTTATGGGAAAACTTCCAAAATAACACAAATTAAGAGGAAGAAAGGATAGGATCATATGCATAATAATCCAATTCATATGTACATTTGCAACAAAATTAGGAAGGAAAATAGACTTAATAAATTTTTCCCCCTTGTGGTTGTCAATTTCATTCAATTATTGATTGAAAAAAAAAAACACCTTAAAAATTAATCGTAAAATATCAAAATGATTTTGAATATATGGATTGAATGTTATATAAACGATTTTTAATGAAACTACAATATTTAAATTTTTTTGTATAAATGATAATTGTTTTAAAAAATAAAATATTAAATTTAAGACAGATCTAAAGAGCTCAAATTCAAAGCAAAGCTATTTGTTTTATCCATGTCATGCATAATTCTATAACAATTTTGGTGATGTAGGCTTGTAACCAAGTGTGACACTCATAACCATTATAGTTGGGTAGGGTGAGTAGTTCTGGTTCTGAAACCATAATATACCGGTTCCTTAGAAATTAGAATCGGGTTCCGATTCTAAGTCTAATTATAAATAGAACCATATGCATTTTTACATATAAAATTTTTCGGTTTTCAGTTCTAGTTCTATTTCTAGTGAGGAGCTAGAACTAGATCCCTATTTAAAAATTTTCAATTTTGTTTCATTTAAAGTGGTGTTTTACCGGTTTTAGTTACGGTTTGATTCGGTTCTTGGTTCCGGTCAGAGCCGCAAGAACACGCATTGCCTACGGTTTGGTAGCAATAAAAAAGAATTTGCTAGAAAACCATTCATATTGAAAAAAAACTTCAAAATCTTTAAGGCAAAATTCCAAATTAAATTATTAAATTATATACTACAATCAATCCAATAACGACTAAAACAATTTCTATTAAATCAGCCAAAGTCGAGGATTATGGTGAGGTTTTTTAAATCTGCAATGTGGTTGAAGATTCCAATCACATATTGGGAAAGGCAAATCTCTTGGATGAAGAGGAAATGGAAATTTAACCATATACTATTAAACTTTATAATACATGATTGAGGCACTATAAACAAGAGACAATTATACCATGACAGCATATTTTCTTTAAAATATATATTATCACAGCACTACTTGGAGAAAAATGTGACAACCAACTCTAATTAAGAAATGTGGCAATTTCTTAGCCATCGTGGTCATAAATGCCGCAAGCTAGTCCACATATACTATCACTGCCTTGTCATTCTATAAAATGCTGATTTTTTATTTTCAGATGTATTGTCTTAGTTTCCAAAATGTTTGTTTTGAAAAGTACAATTTGTCTTGTAATTGTTCCTTGTGTGTTATCATTCTTTCTATAAATTAATGGCTAATTGATAATTAATTTACAAAAATAACCCAAGAAAGTGAATTTGTGATGAATGTTGCTTAGCTCATGGGTAGGATTATGGTACCAACATACATATAATATTGGGTCAAAAGAAACTTAATTGTTTGATACACTTTAAGCTTATATATCACACCAAGGTTAATATAATTTAAATCTGAGTATAAGTTCTGAGATTAAAAACTATTTTAAAAGAATGGATAAATAATTTAGCATGTGATATTGTTTAATCCTCATTTAAAAAGATTAAAAGGATTTTAAATAAAGATTTGGTAATGGTATATTGTAGTTATACCTTCCCCAAGCGTGATCATATATATATATATATATAATTGCTAGTAGATTATATTATATAGAGGTGGCTAAAAATTAGCTTTACCTTAATAATTATACTATTTTGTAGCCAATAAATGAAAAATATTATTTTTTAACCAATTCTTGCATATTTTTTTAAGTTGAACCTAAAACCAACCTATCAATTTTCTATATAATTACGAAAAATGATTGGACTTCCCCAAATGCTGATATCAAGTCATATTCAATACGATCGTAACATAATATTATATCTTTGAATTTCTTTATAGTATTACAAAAAATTCATACAACATAATTCTAGGGAAAAGCTTTTTGTTCACAGATTTTTTTTTTTTTTTTCAGCTTAACACAGTAAATTGTCTATATTGATTTTTGAAATCAATTTTAATGGTTCACAGTTTACAGAATTTAACTCTGTATTGTAAATTAAACATAAAATAATTAAAACCGTTGAATTTGTAGTCATATAAAATTTATAATACAAAGTCAATTTATATAAATTGTCACTTTTAAAATTGATCTTGAGATTCATTATAAATAATCTACCATTTAAGTCTGAAAAAAAAAAAAACACAAGATTCTCGCACTCTTGTTGCGAGAACTCTAGCAATGCCCATAATTTTATTACAGCTTATCAAATATTATCTCACCAAATTATCATAATTTCTGTTTTTCATGCCACTAAATTCTAACCATGTCTAATAAACATTTTTTTTTTTCATCAAAATAGTCTCGTCTTGATCCATTTTAGCCAAAATAGTCCTCAACTTGATATAATTTAGCTAAATATTTTTTTTTATCTTCTTTCAGACTGTTATAAAATATTTTACTTATTAGGCTCTTAATAATTCCAGAAATATTTTTAAAAACTTACTAGACATGGACCAAACATGGCCTAATAACAACTAAAATTAGATAAAATTATCATAATTTATATGTCTATTTATTTCATAATTTAAGACACCATTAATAGATTCCTCTAGGAGCACAACTCATCTCTCTTTTAAAAAGGAAAATTCTATACTAACTAAACATTTACTAATAATAGCTTTTTAATTAGTTCTATTCTATGAGACATTTTCATGCCATTTTTAAATGACTTCTTCTAAACAAATATATTTGTATTATCATCTACTTTTTATTATTTTTTTGGAAGACATCAAATCAATTAACCAAACACACACCAATAATCGTGATCAAAGTATTTGTTTCAATATGTGACTTTTTCTTTTGGTACTTTGTGCATTATTGAAGAACCCATGTCCAACTACTTCAAGAACTCCAATCCTTTCCTTTAAAAGCATATTAAAATGATAACCCAAAACTTATTATTTCTCTTTTTTTTTAGAGGATTTTTTCACTTTTTAATAACCATATATAAAAAGGATAAATTTTTTAACAATTTTAAATGATGGAATATATTATAATTATGACTATATTACAACTATAGTAGAAACGTCACACCGCCACTATTCTATTAAACGGAGGGAACAGTTACGAAGAAGATAGGATTAAGGGAACGCCGGAATGAGGAAAGGAACAAATTTTCATCAAATTTTGGAGACCAAATTGAAAGTTTTCAAATTTCAATAATAAAATATATCTTTTTTTAAATAAACTAATTTAAAAAATTATATATATATATATATTTCATAACTGGTTACCAAATTACACATATACAAATATTGCTAATCGAAATAATATATATTTATATTTATGATAATTACTAAAAAGTAAGATTTGAAAAAATATACTAATATGTTTTCATTAGGATTGAATGAATGGATGATAAAATTAAATTTGAATAATCAAATTAAGTTTATATATTCAACAGAAGGATTTAACCATGGCTATATAAATTTTTTTTTTTTTTGTTTTTGGGGGTTAACTCCTAGATTAGGCAATACAATAAGAGATGGCCTTCCTCTATCAACACACGCCAGATAAAGATTCAAATTCGTGACTAAAATCAAAACACAACACACTAACTAGAAGACTAGGCTCTCAACTCCTTATTATATATTTATTTATTCTATTATAAATTTTGTTTGTTATAAACAATTATTAAAAATTACATAAATAAATTTTTTAATAAACTACCTAGACTTTTTTTTCAATATGTAACTTACTATTTGATTTTAAGTACAAACACAGTACTTTTTTTTACAGTAAGTAGTCTACTATAACTTTTTATGTAGTTTCTTTTGTATTTATTTTTTATTTCTTGATTAATACACATTCTCATTCTCAGTATAATACTTTATAATTCTTTTCAAAACACTATATGCATTATGTTTATGTTCATGTAGATGAATTTTTATTTGGATAACTAACTTTTACTGATAATAATCTGATTTTTTTATTTGGGACAGATAAAGTAATATATTAAGGCTTATTTGATTTTCTAAGACTAAAAATAAATTAGTATGCTTATATTTTTTAAACAAAAATATTTTTCATTCCTTTATTTAACAGAATTTGTAAGAAGTTACAATGGAAAGATTGAAATAATAAAGCTTGGAGTCACAAGATCCGTACAATATTAAAGATAAACAACTCTTAAACTTACACAAGGCAACAGATGATATAAATTTAATATTTTCATTGCTCTTCTCTCCACCTTGATTGGAATAGGAGCTTAATCTATGAAAATGAATGTGCTTTCTAGAGATTGAGTCCATTACAAAATGAAGAACTAAAATTATTTATGGAAACACGCACCAAATTTGTTGTGTCTAAACACCCAAACACATATTTGAAGAAATCAAAATAGATATAGATCTATTTTTGACAAATAAGGGGTAAACCCCAACATGCTAGAAAATATCTTCATTATTGAAAGAAAATAGAAATTAGAATCAAAAGAGGGGACTACTA
>CATIWJ010415343.1:0-15513 GCA_949640765.1 Croton laevigatus
TCTCCGCCTCTTTTAGGTAATTACCAATGTATATTGTAGGAGTCTGTGTTCTAGTGTTTCAAGCTAGGTCAAGCTCACTTCAGGCTAAAAAACCTGCTTGATTCGTTATGGAGAAACTCCCGCTTCTGGACTTCCTATCCAGGTCATAGTAAGTTCAGCTTCTAGTACGAAATGCTCAAGCGCGCAGGGCGCTGCACTAAGGTAAGCTTGCCGATCGACCAACGAAGGAAGTGATAGAAGGTGATTTCAAAATAAAAGAAGTGTAATCTGACCAGGTCTTTCCTAATATCTGACTGCTTACCTTTTTATAGGAGTTCAAGACTACAGGGAGTTTACCTTTACCATGGGAGTGGACCTTTTAGTCTTACTACTGATTTTCTTCTGGAGTAAGCTGTAGCATCACTTTATCACTAACCATGAATTCCATCGGCCTACGCCCCTTGTCAGCGACTTCTGCTTCCCATGTTGTGCTGCTCTATGATGGTTTGCAAGGTCCCATAATTTAGGAGTCCTCCGGTCTTGATATCGTCCTCGACCCTAAGCTTGTGGTATAGTACGCTAGATGGTCGTCCACTCCCGAGTTCAGCCGCCCCTAGGTCAAGGAATGATGGCATTGTCGACGAACAGGCTGAGGCGGAAAGCCTTAAAAGAGAAAAGAGCAAAGCCCAAGAGAAAGCGATTGGGCGACTTTTCTCCTCATCGCTAAACAGTTTCAAATAGGTAAAAGAGAGGGTCTTCTGGCAATAGAAGGCATACTAGCCAGTAATAGATTATTTGGCCATTCGTGATCGAAGATCTCGACTGAAAGGAGAGGAAGGAAGTCACTCGCCTATGACCGCTATCAAAGAGAAGCTTTTTCCTATACTATAGTTGCAAGTCTATTGTTGTGCTTTGGCCCATACTCCCACGGGGGGCAGCAGTGGGGAATCTTGGACAATGGGCTTTACGCAAAAGAAAAAGATAAATCTAACTTAGAGTCCATGTCATTTTCATTTAAAATTATTAAATAATATAAATTTTATAGTAATATTATAATTATAATTAGTTAAGTATTTTTAATTTATAAAATTATAATATTTTTCTTCCATTTTTAATCCTTTTAAAATGTCTCAATCTGATACATATATCTTTTCTCTAATAAAAATAATAATAATTCATTGTTCTCAAATTATTATTATTATTATTATAAAATTCATCAAATGTAGTTCGATATTTTATAATTTATTTTAACGAATGTAATGATGTTGGTAAATATCATATTCATACTAAAGTCATATATAACTCATAAAAAATAACTAAAAACTCTATACATCTAATTAAAAATTAAAAGTAATATAAAAAGTTTAGCAACTAAAGATGCATATATGAATATTTATGTGGATTACACGTGATTAAAAATTAGTATTTTATAACGAATAAATTAAAATTTTAAAATTAAATTCACTTGAGAAAAATTTAATTTGCTAAAATGATTAATGTAAAATTCAAATTTAATTTTTTTATTTTTATATAGGATTTATAAATAAATTGTGAATTTTTTTGTTAAATTCATTTTTTTCAAAATGGTTCTAAAAATTGTGAATATAACAATTGTTTTATGAATTTGACTATTTAGTCAAAAGTTATTGAAAGCTCCTCCTTACACCTTTATAGTCGTCGCCAGCGGGTGTAACCGACGAATTGGAAACGCCTTTTATCTGAGAAGGGACAAGAATTTGAGCTAATTATACTGAATATAATGTTAGGTGACAGTCTACTTAGCTTAAGTCATTCTTTGTTTATACATGCCCACTTGGCCTTCTTTTTTTTTTCCCATCCACTTGGCCTTCATGCCTTCATTTTTGCACATTTGTACAGTCAGCCACCTTCTTATGCAAGGCCGAGCCAACGTTTCAATTTAGGCGACCCATTTTATATTGTTACCCGTGCAAAAGGCGTAAGTGGATACACGATCCAAATGAATTAATAATTTTATCAACTCAAACGTCCACTTTCTTTTTAATAAAATCATTTTATGCCCCATTTATAACTACCCACTGCTAACTATAACAATAATCTTTTAAATTAAAAGATAATAAAAATTTATTAAAAAATATAAAATGAAATAAAAAATATATAATAATATACAAATAACAATAAAATATAATCTATTTAACAGATTTTTTAATTGTAATTTAAATATTTTTGTTACAGTTTAAGTATAATTTTTTTTATTCTTTTTAAGTGTGAAATAGTTACGTATCATAAATTAATAGTTTTGCTTCAAACCTATGACATATATTAAATTTTACCATACGTCCCATATCAACATTCATTTAGCACTCAATTTATTTTAAAACAGAGTGAGGTGTGACGAGTACTTAGATTTATTTACCCTACCATTGTTCTTACTTGTAATATATTAGAATTTTTTTAAATATTTTTCTAATTACAATAAATATTAGAATTTTTATGAATCCAAGGATAAGTATAATCCTACCAACACGTACTAGTATTAGATTATTTATTAATTTTAAGATAACTATAATTTAACATATAGTATCTAAATTTAATTTTTTATTTAAAATTTTTATTAATTTAAAAATAATTATAATCTAATAAAACTATCAAAATTTTATTTAATATTATTTTTATTAATTTAAATAAAATTATAATATAAAAAATTTAAACCTAACTCCGAAGCACCGGAATGCAGCAAACTTATTGTCCTAAACTCCAAACTTAACATCTTGAATTTGGAACTTAATGTATAAATTCTAAATCTCATGTGTGAGGGCCTAAATCATTTTCTTAAAAAATTATATTAATTTTAAATGAAAATTTAATATTTCAAAAGAGTGTTTGTTATGTTATACTTATCTTCAAATTTAATTTAATTATTTTAAAAATAAACCAATGCAATAATCCGAATTGAATTTTAATAAAATACATTTTATTATTAAAATTAGAATTATAATAATAAATGCTAAACTATTGTTAATAACTTAATGTCTAATCATTCAAAAAAAAAACTTAATGTCTCAATTTCAAATCTGATATTTATATGCTCAACTATTTTTCTTAAATAAGTTTTATTAATTTAATTTTAAATTAATATTAAAAGATATTGATGTTCGATTATTCAATTTTTTAAAACAATATTAACAAAAGTAAAATATTTTTTTATTTTATGTTAGTAGGTGAATTAACTTTTTGTAGATTAATTAGCATTTATCTTATAATATTAATAAATTCAAATAAAAATATTAATAAAATGTAATATTATTTGTTTAGAATAAAATATACGTAATATTATTTCAAATATTATTAACCCGAGGTTTGTAGTTTTTTGCTTAGAATTTGTCATTACTTATTTAAAACTCTTCAAATTATTGCTTTTATGATATGAAAGAACTGTAGTATCACACGAAAGTTATATGAAAACACATAAATTAATAGGTTCACGTAAATTAACTTACATAGATTAATAATTTTATTAATAATAATAAGGTTTAAATATGTATTTAGAATTATTTTTTAAAAATAACTTTTTTTAAAAAAATAAAAAGATATGTTTTCAATAATTAACTGGTAACTCTTAAATAATTAAATTAAAATTTAAAATTTATTGTCATCCACTCCATAAATACATGTATACCTTCCATTTCACTACGCTCTTCCAAGTCCATCCCGTATGCATATATCATATAATTTGATATAAAAAATTAATATTATATTATTATATGTTCTTAGATAAATAGAAACCTAATAAAAAGTTTGCTATAATACTACTATTAGTAAAATCCATTTAATGGATTCTTTTAATTGGTTTCTTAATTTAAGATTCACTTTGTAAATAAGTCGTAATGATTGAGTTAATTAGATCAGTTTTTATTTGATTCCTTTTACTTTCTTTATTTCAATTTATTTAGCATTTTATTCTTTTATTCTTGATTTTTTTTTCCTTTAGTTACCCCAATAGGGTTTGTATTATTGATTAAGAGTTCCGCAAGAAATATTTTGATAAAGTGGTATCAAAGCGTTAGATCTCGTTGTTGCTTGTTGTTTATGGTCTCAACTCGCAAGCAAATCAATGTTTGGGGCCAAAAACTTGTTAAACCATTAATTTCAGAAAAGCTCTTCAACAAAAGAAGAAGCAACAAATAGCTGGAGAAGAAGGAACAGATGCTAAGATTGTGATGTTGACTCAACAAATGGGGCAAATGACATTGTTGATGGGTAAATTAGTGGAGAATCTTGCAAACAAACTAAAAGAAGAGAATCCAAAAAATTCTTGCAAAAAGTCTTCTAAAAATACTAGAAAAACAAAGATCAATGTGAGTTTTAGTGGGGAGAAAGATTCTAAGAAGGAAGAAGAATCTACAGATGAAAACAAAGAAAAAGGGATTGACTATTGACAAAGATGATATATCCAAGACTTCTTTGAGTAGTTTTAAAATCAATATCAAGATCGATATTTCTCTACATGATGGGGCCATCAATACAGAGAAGTTGGATAATTGGATTGACCAATTAAAGACTTATTATACTATTTATGAGTATAATAATCATCAAAGGATCAACTTTGCAACATTAAAGTTGACCAAACGTGCTTTTACACAGTGGAAAGCTTATAACAAAGGTTATAGCATAAAAACTATGACATGGAAGAAGTTTAAGCATGCCATAAGAAAGTTGTTTTATCCCGTAGGATTTGAGGAAGATAGATGGTTCAAGTGGCAGCATTTGAGGCAGAATTTTGGACAACCAATTATAGAGCTGAGTTTCAAAATTAGGCTATGGTACTTGACCTAGACTTGGAAGGCTATGAACTCCTAATGAAGTTTATCAGGGGCTTGCAAGAATATATTCATAGAGAGTTATGATTAGTCAAAGTTGAAGACTTTGAAAATGCATTAGAAATGGCAACAACCATTGAATTGTAGAATAAGAAAGTTGACAAAAAGGAGATTAAGGAGATTTCAAAGAAGTTTGAAGCTAGGGGTAGTAGTAGCAAAAATAGTGAGCAAAGTTATGGAAGAAAGCAATCAAAATATGAGCATTGTAACAAGCTAAATCACATAAAAGTAAGCTATTATATTTTTCATCCTATGCTTCGAGAGAAAGAAAAGGAAAAAGAAATATCAAAAAGATGTCAAAAAGACATTGAATGCTAACAAGACCATAGAGATCTAGGAAATATTACAACCAAAAGCAAAGTTAACTCTCATGACCTAGAGTCTTGTTCTTTCTAATGGTCGCAAAGTGTAACACTCCTTAACCTGACTAGTTTCTAGCCGTACTAAAGTGTGCCACATCTGATGCTACTTGGTATACAGAATATTACCTGAGAAATATTTTTTCTTTATGCTGTTGTCCGTTCTGTCTTTTGACTTTTCGCAATATATGCCACACTAAGTTTTACTGATGAGCGCGACTTTATTTGACTATTGTGATTTTCTTTGTATCTTTCTATAACCTACAAGTTTAGCAAACACTAAACTTACTAAGCATTACGCTTAGTGAATACTTTACTTTTAATCAATCCAATTTAACACATCAATTATTTATAAGTCAATACATAAGTCAAACAATAGCACAACATTGCAGACAACACATCACATATATTCACATCACTGCATATATACTTGAATATAATAAATCAGGAGTAAAGTACCAAACTTGTCTGGGTGTTGATTTATTCGTCGGTTCCGTTCCGTGTCCTCTGATTGGCCGTACATCCCTCGCAATCTAACTTGAAATCCATCTTGCCCCTAATTGTTTGGACTTAAAAATCATAAAATTTTAGGGCTTCCCTTGGCTAAGAGAGCCGGCTGTCATGGGAGGAGAAGAGAGCATTTTTGCTCTTCCCAAAATGAAGAACATGTCTTAATTTTAACTTTATATATTTTTAATTTCTTTTTGATTTATTTAATTTTTGATCCAATAGCTAATATTTAGCCAACCTAATATAATTCAATGGCCATGATGTAGACAAGTGCCACCACCACCAACTTTTGCTTGATTCCCAAGCACATGGCTGTATTTTTCCTCACTTCCCAATAGCCACCTCTTTGTGCAAAGTATTTTCAATTAAGTCATTCTAAAGTCCTCACTTGACCCAGTTGTCATCCTTTATAAATAACTTTTTGCGTACTACTTCAAATTCAATAAACATCTAAAAATATGTCGTGTCAAAATTTCAGGTCAATCTGAGCCTTAGATAATATTTAAAGTCGTTTTCTGTCGAACTCGGTCGCACTGCCTTAGGCAGCCTGCGCACTGTCTACTAATTTGGTCATATCTCCGTCCGTACAAATCCAAATTAGGTGGTTCTTATTTCTAAATTTAGCCAACATATAAAGGAACAACATTTATGTTTTACACTTTTATAGAATAGACCGTCTTGGGGTCCGAAATCTAGATCGAACCTGTAGGTTTTGCATAAGTCTAATTTTTGTATTTTTTGCAGAATTCTCCGTACATGCTATTCCGGAAACTACCGTAATTTCACCATTGTGATCTGTTTAATCTCAATATCTCATATTTAACATATAGTCAAGGTTTTATACAACTTTTAAAAAAATTACATTTTAGTCCCTAACTTTCTCCAAAATTCCCATTAGGTCATTTCGACTTTCATGGCCTTATTTTGCCTCCCGGGTACGGCCGGCGTCTGTCTGTAGCCCTATTATAATTCATATTGCCAAATTTACGTATTTAGGGTCCACTTCTCACGGAGTCACCCATCTTACATATGACCTTGACCTGAGCATGTTTAACTTCAGAGGTTCGGGGGAATTCTCCGCGATCTTTCCGAGTCCACACGCTCAGAATGTATCTTATGAATATACAGTTGTTAGATGTTACGTCTATACTCGATTTCCTTACTTCTGTGAGTACAACTCATATATAATTCGCATATTTATTCATTTCTCTGTTTATTTACTTTTCGTTTATCATTTATCTACTTTACTTACAATTTATTTACTTTTATTTACTTCATATCTACCATATTTCTTCTTCTTTTCTTTCTTTATTTTCCCTTTTATTTACCTTATATTTATCATTTTTCTGTCATTTATTTACCTCCCTTCTTGGTATATTATTCTCGTAATTTCTTATTAGTGATTCCTTTTCGTACATTAGACTATTTATACTTTCAGGGTTATCGGATTTCAGGATGTTACACAAAGACTTATTTATTGTTCATATACAGGTAAAGCAAAATTTGATAGAAGCTAAAAGAATCTCATTTCTGAGTTAGTAGTTCGAAAGTTACTACTAATAACAACTCCTTATCCAAAACCATACTCATTAGGCTTGATACAAAAGGCATTTAGTCATAAATTACTCATCAATGTATTTTCGAATTTGCAATTACTAGAGACTACATTGATGAAGTAAGTTTTGAGGTGGTGCCATTATATATATATGTCAAGTAATCTTTGGTAGTCCATATTTGTGTGATCGTGATGCTGTGTTCTATCGACGACTTCAGAAACATCGTTTTATGAAAGATGGAGTTGAGTACTTTATTAATGCCAGCAGAACCTTTTCAAGTGATAGCTTAATTAGTGCTAATCAAGCTAAAAAGATAGTGAATGCTTTTGAAAAGTTCATCTTGTTAGTGGTGCGACCATTAGAAAGCACTTCTACAACATATGTCTTATTAATCCAGGGAAAAAGATGGATATGGAGAAATTAAAAGCAAAATTCTTAGAACTTTTTGAGATTGTGGAAGGAGTACCACCAAAACATCCAATAAAACATGAGATTTAACTTGTTGGAGGATCTCCATTACCTAATTAAGGTATGTATCATCATTCGATGGAAGAAAATGAGCGAATTAAGAGATAAGTTTATGAGCTCCTTAAATAAGGAGTCTTGAAGCCAAGTTGCTCACCATATGGTTCACCTGTATTACTGGTGCCAAAGAAAGATGGAAGTTGACTGATGTGTACTGATTTTCAAGCTCTTAATAAAATCACTATAAAAAATCGATGTCCATTACCAAGGATAGATGGTTTAATGGATTAATTACAGATAGCTTGATGATTGAATGGCTAGTGATGCCTTTGGTTTATATAATGCTCCGGTACCTTTATGTATGAGGTACTTCATCTATACAAAGACGATTTTGTCATTGTTTACTTGACAATATCTGTAACACCCCTTATAAACTTACCAAAGTAAATCTATAAGAGAGCTACACGCGTATTTATATAATATGTAGAACATAAAATTTTATTACTTTATAATATTGCTTTACAAAATAAACATACTTTTACAAATTTACATTTTATTTTTTACAATCCATATATGCCACACTACTTTAGCTTATAGCAACTCTGGTGCTGACCCGCTAAATTGTTCCTTTTCCCGATCTTTTACACTTACAAGTTAGCAAATACTAACCTGCTGAGCGATAAGCTCAGTGGACACTTTACTCTTATAAATAGAAATAAAATCACACAACAATTCTCATATCACAGATATAGCATAAAATACATTCAGTTCATCACAACAATCCAGTCACATAGTCACAGCACTCATGTTCGCACATAATTGAGTAAGGGTAAAGTATCAAACTGTTTGTAGATGTCTGTCATTTTCTTCTCCTACGTATCCAAGCTTTGACTTATTCTTAATGCTATCTACTTTATTACAATTCAAGTAATTCGTTATCAAATTCACACTTGGATTCTCAATTCTATTCGATGATTGTTTAATTTCTTGCCTATTCCTCCTAACTCTGACTACGACAAAATGATTACTTATAATTTAAATTACTGATTTATTTCCCTCTAATTTATTTTCACAATTCCGAGCACCCTTTTATTCTAATTCGATCTTTCCTTATTAACCTCATAATTTATTTACTTTAACTCTAACGATTTCTAACTCATTTTATGCTTTATTATCTTTTAATTTACCAACTAGTTCGTGCAACTACTCAATATTAATTAATAGTCTAAATTATACTCATACATCTATTAGACCCCTTGCTAACTATTATAATACCTCCCTCAACTATCAACTAATTATTATCGTTTATTGACAATTATCCCTTGTCCGATTATTTACATTGTCAATTATTATTATATTTTCTGTTTCGTTAATTCCAATTTAAACCTCATTTTAAATGTTTGTTCGACGTCAATAATTATTTTAAACTACATCGATCGTATTTCATCTAAACTTGATTATTCTAGGTAATATCACTTTAATCAATTATCATTATCATGTGTATTGGCCTCAAATGCATGCTGATGTTTCTCATTTTATAAAAGGTTGTGTGTTGTATAACACCTTAAAACCTCAAGGAAAATGAGGCTATATACACCATTTTCTGTTTCAAATAGGCCTTGGAAAAGTATCTCAATGGATTTCTTAGGTAACCACCATTGGGTTCGATTACTTATTTGTTATAGTGGACAGATTCAACAAAATGGTGATTTTGATTTCTTATAAAAAGACTATCTTAGGAGAAAGAGCGATAAAATTATTTTTCTACAATGTTTGGAAACATTTTGGGTTACCTAGCTCTATCATTTCGAATCGAGATAGTAGATTTCTTGGTCACCTTTGGAAGTCTTTATGAGGATTGATGGGCAAAAAGTTTAAACATAGTACCGCTTTTCATCCTTAAACGGATGGACAAATAGAGGTTGTGAATCGCACTATGGTACATCTAGTTAGGGGATTTAACTTTAAGCATCCTTCTACTTAGGATACGAGTTTACCTTATTTATAGTTTGTCTTCATTAGAGCAGTTCATAGTTCTACGTCAAAGTCGATTGCCTTTTGAAGTTTGTTTGAGTTATCTACCTTCAAGTCCTTTTGATGTGGCATTCACAGTTGTTGATGCACAAATGAGGAGAGAGAGGGCGATATGCTTAAAGCACACCGACTTTTAGAACGCATTTTAAAGATTCATAAAGAAGTAGAGGTGCAGCTCCAGAAGTCACAAGAGCATTACAAAGCACGACATGATAGACATAAACCCCAACATAACTTCAAAGAAGGTGATATGGTTTGGTTAAAGCTTGGCAAGGAAAATCTACATAGCATTGGCAAGAAATTAAAACGAATTTGATATGGTCCATTTAAGATCTTGGAAAGGATCGGAGATAATGCATTTTGACTTCAACTACCGCCTTATATGCAAATGTATTTAGTCATCAGGACTAAGTACTTGAAGCCCTATGAACCCTCATTATCGGAGGATGAAGAAGTTATTCAAGATTCTCAACTTACCCTATTAAATGATTTGTTCTTTGAGAGGGAAGACTCATTATCAATTGACTGCATTCTTGAGAAGAAAGTCACTGTGACTCGGCATGGTCCAATAGAATCTTATCTAATTGGACGACAAGGTCAATTGCCAAGCAAGTCTAAGTGGTTTCGTAAAGAGAAAGGAAAAGTAGAATTTCCCTCCTTGGAGTTTTAGCTTTCGCATGTGCTTCAATTTCCTCACAATAGGGAGCCCTGATCCAGCCAGATCCCCTATGCATAATATAATCATATAATTTGATATATAAAATAATATAATATTATATTATATTATGTTTATTATTACAGGCTTTTTTTAGGTAAATAGAAACTAGATAAGAGGTTTGTGATTTATCTTAAACTACTATCATTAATAAATTCCATTTAATGGTTTCTTTTAGTTAGTTTTCTAATTTTAGAAATTCGCTTTGTATATAAGTTGTAATGATTGAGTTAATTAAAATGTCAGTTTTTATTTCATTCCATTTACTTTTTTCTTTTATTTCAATTTATTTAGCATTTTGTTCATTTATTTTTGATTAAGTGTTTTGGAAGAAACTTTTTGAATTTACTTTTTATAAATTTCAATTTATTTAGGATTTTGTTCTTTTATTTTTAATTAAGAGTTCTGGAAGAAACTTTTTTATCAGTTGTCGGCTTACTTAGAAGCCTTTACCAAGACAAGCTTTTAAGAATCATTTTATCAAGGTGTCCATTCTGTCCCTAACTGAAGGGGGTGTAAAAGAGAATAATATCTCTGATTTTATTTGTTTTTCTGTTTCAGTTTGAGTTATAGTAGGCATTTGTATATATGATAAGATCTTTATGTTAGTTATTATTTGTGAGGATTTCATGGCTGATCATATGTATGAACTCTATGTGTGTATATATATAAATATATATGTTCTGCAACAAATCAATAGATAAAACTCAATTTTCTGCATTTCTTCAGTACTTTAGTTTCATTATGACAAAAGACTTATTATAGAAAAAATTATGACAAATTAAAATATTTTTAAACATTACAGGAAAAAAAAATTAAAAATCGTAGTTCAAAGTAAAAATATTTTGTTCTCATATATATATATATATATATATATATATATAATGGTGATTTAATAAATGTCATTACAACAAAATATCAACAAGTTCGAAATATTAGCTAAATATCATTATTTACTAGTATGATATAGGAAAATATACATATTTTTAATTTCACGATATTAGTAATATGTATAGAACTTATGTATAAAAAGTAAATACACGTATTTTCATTTATTTATATTTAGAAAAATAGGTCATTTACTAAAAATAAGTTTTAAAATTTGAAATTTATTATAATTTTCCATTTTTATAATTTCAATCATTATTATTTTTAACTACATTCATTATTTAAGTATAGACAATAGACTTTTATAAAATAAAATAAAAATGAAGAAAATTTTCTTGTTGCCAAGTCATCAAAATAAGTTTTATATTGGATAAAATAAACATGAAATCCATAACTTTTATATATTTTATTGATTAAAACAAAACTTAATTTGGATAAAAAAAAAAAGATTGATGTTTACAAGTAAGAAAACCTTCCTAACCTTCCTCAAAAAGTTACTTTGAAATAATTATCATTAGTACTTCTAATAATTATCAGTATTACTTCTAAAACAATAGGATAATTTTTTTTTCGGGTCCTTAACATTTTGATAAAATATGAGGATTCAAGAGTAATTTTTTTAAAACTTTAGGGACTTGAAAAAAAAAATTTCTCTACATTTTTATCCTTAATTAGTGGGCAAATATAAAAATTAGGCAGAAAGATTGTAAGATTCCACATTGGATATTGATTGAGATTTGATATGATATATAAGTGAGACTAACTAATTACTTAGTCAACTTGGGTTAACCATTTTCGGCCAGTGAATTCGGGTCTAAGTAGTTAACGAAGGCAGTTAGATGAATCATTTTGGAGGCTTGTGTGGTCAGACTCCAATTTAACTGCTCATCGGTCGCGGCCTCGGGCTAGGTCGTGACAAAGGTGGTATCAGAGCCAGTCAAAAGTGCGGTGTCTGTCATAACCAGGACATTGTGGGAAAGTTTTTAAGATTCCATATCTTTGAGTCTAAGTGGTTAACGAAGGCAGACTCCAGTTTAGCAGCACGCCGATTTAAAAATCTGATGTTGAAAATAGGAGGACCTAAGAATAGATTTACCAAAACTTTAGGCACCTAAAACAATTTACCAAAAATAATATGGAAAAATACTTTCAACTCCAAATTAAAGGTATTCTGTATTGCACAAAAATTGGTACTACCTCATCTCCAATAAAAAGTGTTCATCCTTCCATTTTTTACTTGGGAAATAATGAAAATGATCCAAATTAAGAAATTTTTAAATATCCTTAATTAGTTTCAATCTAATATAATTGTAAATTTTAGTATAATGTTAAAATTAAAAAGAAAAAATAAATTAATTAGATGAAATGCGAGTGAAAAAAATAAATAATAAGAGAAACATTCTTTCTAAGACAGAGCTAGTATAACTCTTTTTTTACGATGTTTTTTTTGGTATAACCTTAATATAAAATAAACAATTGGTGATCTCTTCTTTAATTCAATTTTACCGGGAAAAGATTTATTCCAAGGGGATCATGCTAATACATCCAGCATTTTGGACTACTAAGCTTATTTATCCATTATTTTGAAAATAGTGGACTAAGAGCATCCCCAATCCACTCTTTATTCAAGTAAAATTATCTATTTTGGAGAGTTAATCCAAAAAAAATATCTCCAATAAACTCTCTATATTTATATTTTAGATTAGAGAATGTAGAGAGCCAAACCAACTCTCTACTCTAAAATATTTCAATTCCCTATACTATAATTTTCTCTTTCATCTTTTCAATACTCTCTTCTCTTTCATCTGCATTAAATGTTTATTGGATAAAGCAAAATGAAGATTGAAAATATAAAGAGTCTATTGGAATTATACAAACTTATTTACTCTTTATATTTAAAGATTCCTTAAGATACTTTTTATTGTGCAAAAGATGCTTTTTATAATAGAGAGTACTATTGGGGATGCTCTAAGAGCAACCCTAATGGTGCTCTTTCTTTTACAGAGCATCTTTTAAATTATAAAGAGCATCTAACCTGTAGATTATGAAGATTAAATGTTCAACTCCAATACATCCTTTATAATAACTCTTTATTTTGTTTTTTTCAAAAAAATATTATCAATTTGTTTTTCTCATTCTCTATTAATTTCCCTCCATTTTTATTAGAACTTCAAATGTTATTAATTGTAAAATGCAGTAGAGAGTCACTGTGACTCTCCATAAATAGAGAGTGATAGTTACTCTGTATTTTATTTTTTGGAATATAGAGAGTGGGTTGGAGCTAAAATTTAGAAACCAACTCTTTATTATATTTAGATTAATGTGAATGAAGAGTGTATTGGGGATGCTCTAAAGACGTTTGTTTTACCTAAAAACTTGGCGAGGCCATTTATTACTAAAAAAAAAAAAATGTTGCCAAATTACCGGAATAGATCCGCGGAAGTGTGAGATATCTTTGAAATTGGCCAGAAACTTCAACCTCATCATAGCCTCAGCCACTTATATTTGCCATTAGCTGTTTCGCCACTGCTGCTTCATATCGGAAAAAATTCTCCTTCGAACGGAAGTAAATAAAAATCTGACGTTTGTTCTTGTACTGTCTTTATGATAAGAACGAAAACGATGAAAAATTGAAGCGAAAATCAACGGAAAACCAAGCGAACTGACGGAAAATGAAAATGAAAATGAAACCGACAGAAAACTGATGCCAACCATATGATCAAAGAAAGACTAAGAAAATCGACGGCAACCTACGATAGAAACAGAGGCATGATTTGAAACTCAGATTTCTATATAGTTGTGTTTCATGCGATTCCTGCTTGTTTTAGGCGGCTGGAGTTGATGAAACCGGTCGGAAACATAAAGGTGAAGAATTTGCATATATCGACGCTAACGAAGATGGTGTTTTCGATGAGTTTCAGGCGGGAACTGCTGGATTTTCTCCCAATAAAATCGGTAAAGGTTGATTTTTTTTTAACATAATATAAATTACCGAAAAATTGGGATAGTCATAAACTTGTTGGAAACTTTTTATATACCTATTATAAAACTTGATGTAAAAATGTCTCTTTTGGCTTCTATTTTTTATTTTTTTATAGTAACTAGTATTATACCCGCGCGGTGAGTGATGCTAGTAATAGGATGAAAATTTAAACCGCATCATCAAATATCTAATCTAAATATCTTGAAATTTTTCAATTGTAACTATAATTGAACTATAATTGTGCCAGTCCGTAACCGCTCGACTTTTTTTAAAATAATATTTTAGTTTAAATTGGCCATGAGCTGAAGATTTGAATCGTGCATCTAAACTGAAACGCTACATGAACCAACGATTCAAAAATCAACCTTAACATCATGATCGTGGTCTAGTTTAAGGGCTAAGATTTTATGAACCTAGTTCTTGACTCAAACTAAGATGTGGCCAAGTCTTGTAACCCGATTTGTTCACTCCATACTTTACCCTATCCCGATACAGGTGAATCCCAGAACAAATATCCTATTTAAGAAGTATATATCTTATTTAATGAAATTAAATCATATTTATATTGTATGCAACCAACATTTGAGAATATATTAGTTTGTAGATTTCAATGGATTGATTATATGAATGGTACATACAAAAAAATTGACTCAATGTCACATCTGAAATTACGGCTGTACAAAAAAAAAAAAATCTCCGAATTGACTCAACCTAAGCAGAGCTTTTAGGTAAGGGTTGGTTCAATTCGACTTTAATCATTACAGGTTAGGATTAGTTTATTAATATAGAGTTTTTTTGATGTTGAATTTGAGCCTAACTGAATTGTCGATTTATAGTTTAACATAATTCAACCCGAATCGCTGGTATTTAAAAATAATTTGGAAAACCCTAAACCTAGTAAACTCTTCATTTCTCGTCATATATAACCAGAGACTATGCGACTTTCCTTCTCCTCGTTACATACATTATAATAGAATCGCCAGAAAACCTAATCTCATGCCAACCTCTATCTTCTTCTCCTGTCTCCACTAAAAAAGAACCAAAATAAGATTTGAAAGGGTCCAAAATTGCCATCAAATTTTTGTAATTACTATTTAGGTTTAATATCAAAATTTATTATTTACAAATTAAACCTACCTCTTGTACTCTTTTTTATAAAATAAAA
>CATIWJ010415504.1:0-16144 GCA_949640765.1 Croton laevigatus
GATGTTTAGTGCGAGAATGAAGGAGCTTGAAGCTACTATTGATGAGAGAAATATTGATTTGAAGAATACTAATAGAGCTGGAGCTGGTGTTGTTGCTTATGAGCTTTTGAAGCCAATTTCTGGCCCTGGAGTCACTGGAAAAGGAGTTCCTAATAGCATTTCTATCTAGTCTTCAGTTGTCTTTCAATTTTACATTTCTAATAAGTTCTATTAACTACGGAAATGTTAACTTGCTTACCTTGAGCAAGTATGTAAGTGAGCATTAATGGAGTTATGTACATATTGTTTTTAATAAGTTGTGAACTACTTCCCCAACGAGGCAATTTCATCAACCAATCAGGTTACCCACTACATGTTAACACTATAAAATAACACGATTGTCTAGATTCTTAGTTACAGTGTCAACTTAGTTTACAACTTGTACAAGCATTCTCCACCTAGAAATTTCTTATGGTCCCCAATGAGGGCTTCTTTGTGCAAAAACACAAACGAGTTGGCCATAAAATAGCCTAATGATAAGTGCATTTAGAGTTTGGTAGGTAGTAAACACCAAAACCCTCTTGGATCAAATTTCGCCGCATGAAAAATATAATCAACAATGAAGGGACAAAATTTTAGTAGAAATGCTCCAAGCTTATGTTTTTTTGATAATTGAGATATAATATAAAAGGACCAAGAGAATTGGTCAAAAACTAATAAAGAGTTACAAGAAGAAAGTTGAAGGGTTACATATGATATCTGAAGCTGAAAAACTAAAATTAGAATGGTTACACTTGACATAGAACCAAGCTAAATTTAGACTTTTGTAAAGAATATCCTCAGAAGTAGAGATAGAATAAAAAACTTTCCTGTTCCTTTTCTTCCATAACTCCCAAGTAAGAATCATCCATAAAGAGGTGCCGAAAATACTTTGCCATTTGCCCTTGAAAATAGAATGCCACTGTTGAAAGAAATCTGAAACATGACAAGGAAGGACAAAGTTGATCCCCAACCAACGAAACACACTGAACCATATGGCAGAACTTTGAAGGCAATGAAGCAAGGCGTGGTCCTCAGATTCAACGTGCTCACAATTTGGACACAAATTCTGATCAGCTAAAATAATATGCAAACGTGACAGGAAATCTCTAACTGGTAGACGATTATAAAGTAGAGTCCATATGAAAAACCTGATCTTGGGTATAGTGGCTAACTTCCAACAATGAGTGAAAGCAACGAACGAAGGCAAATCTGCAGTTTGAAGAACTGTATATGTTGTAATAAAAGCAACGAACGAAGGCTTATGTTTTACATAAAAGTATTTGTCTTTGTTTACTAACAAGAGGATTATGCCCACAACTGTTAAGATGCCTAATGGAGAGAAATTGGGAGCCAATGGTTTAGGAACATGAAAATTTACATCACTGACTTTGGCTTTAATCTCATCTCTGTCACTAGTTTTCTTTATTAATTAATCTAATTTCGTCACTAATTTTACTTATTTACTATTCTATTTCCGTTGCCGTTGAGTCTCTTCTGTCGGGGAAAACTTCCGTCACAAAATTTCAGTTGCTATTTTCAATATTTTTTTGAAGTGTTGGAAGGGTTGCGCATTATTTATGCAAATGTGATGTTGCTAACCGAGAAGAGATTATGGGTCAGTTAAATTATCTCACTCTACCGGGACATTAAAATCTCCAGACCTTGCCTACACAACTCTAGTGCCGTTGATTGTCCCATGCAAAAAGTGTAGTATTTGTTATTATTTAGTGATGTTTCCGAGGCCTAAAAAGGGAAACAAACTCGAGCCGTGGTTCACCTTGAGGTAGCCAATGGTTTAGGTTTGAGCTGGCGATCCTGAAAACAGATAAATGAGCAAAGGTGCTGCTTTAACAAACACTCCGATGCCTAAGTCAGACCTGAGATCAATCAATAGAAAGGAGAATAGAAAGAATAGAAGTATTTAGAGAGAGATTACCCGTGAATAGTAGATCTTTGGGGTATTTATAGTAGGGGATTCTTAAGGGTTGCTTACACATTAACTCCCTGTAATGATGACAGTAATGACAACTCTCCTGTAATAATGACAATAAATGTCAACTCTCCGTAATGATTAGCGAAGGCATGACCTGAACAGACCTAGGGGCGATCTCTTGGATGACCCCTAGGTATCGACCTGAGCGTCCTCAGGGTCGGCCATCGAGTGCTGACCTCCCGACCTCAGCCATCCGACTGAGCTTATATTGATCTTGGGCCTTAGCTCGGCCAAACAGGGGTTTCCGACTTTATGGCTCATCTAGTACTGACCTCTAGTGTATGTAGTTAGGCTAAAAAAACATGGAAAACAAAGTAAGGAGATAGCTACCAGCATCATAGAGGTCAGTGTAGGAATAATTGAAGATTTGAGAGGCATTGAACTCTTGCTCATCTTCGGTGGTAACAGCAATGACACCCACACGATATTCCTTTTTTGTTTTTTTGACAATTTCATGGATAGGGTTTCTAAGACTGAATTGCATGGAGAGTTGCGCTATAGTCAGCACCCAAACTACAGCCAAAATCGCCTACTTTCTTAAATCCATTCTCATATTTCTCTCTGTATAATATAGATATATATACTCTTTCTTTCTTTCTCGCTGCTTTGTTGGTTGCTTTTGCTTGCTGAGTGCTGCAGCGTTCCCCTATATTTATAGACGTGCATGCCTACCCTCAGTTTTAAATATTGGTAATGATAGAAGGTACATATGGGTATGCACTATTCTGTAATTACCGAATATCAAAATTTTTTACCAACATAATTCGGTTTTAATTACCGAATAATATTACCGTTTGTGAAATTCGATAATTGGTAAATCAATATTAGGTAAATCAGTATTCGGTAAATTGGTTACTGACTACTATTTACTTCGATTATTCTTTTCTTGCATGATGAATTAGTTGACAGTATTATAAATATTTATCTTTGGTATTAAGGTTAAGATTCCATGGATAAATTTTTCTTGGATTTGAATTTAATAAAATTAAAAAGATTATTAGCTGTTAGAAAATATCATTGAATATTTTATTTTACCGTTGAGACAAAATATTAAGAATGATAAATATTTTAAGTGTAATGTTAGGTATCTATGAGATATCTCAATCAAGAATAAAAAAAAGAAAGAAAAAAATTAATTAAAATAAATAATTTTTATGTATAATTAAAAATTCAGTTCTTGTTTCTCTTTTGTCTAACCTATTGCAAAATCCATTCTGTGCTCTGCTTACCAAGAAACTAAAGAATTCTAAAAATCAAAATTGACAATTGCTCGTTAAAGAAGCAAAGGTCCAGGAAGAGAAACTCGTTGAAGAAGAAGCAAAAGTGCAGGAAGAGAAAATAATCAAAATATAATTTAGGTAATCGTAGTGCTTTGTACTTTTGTTGAAATTAAAAACTAATATAAGCAAAAGTGCGGCAAGAGAATTGCTTGAATGATAGCTACTACAAGAGCTGATTTTACATATTACCTTTTAGCAAATCTTGGATATAAGGTGCTCTTTGTCTTACAATTCTCACAGTCCTCAATGGAGCAATCAAGAGGAAACCCACATCTTTCAATCATTCAATCAAGAAGGTGTATCGGCCTAATCTCTATCCCCTCCATGCTGCTAGTAAGGATTATTCTTCAAAAATCAGATTTCTAGTTCCCCATCTCTTCCATACTCCCCCCACTTTAACCTCCATCCACCCATCTCCTCTCTCCGCCGCCAAACGCATATCAATATTCCGTCTACTTATTTTTCCCTCTGTATCCGCCAGTGACATAATACAATTCGATATAAGATTACGATCGGAGGAGCTTGCAATTGCGTTAGGGCTAGAAAACAAAGGCAATTTGCGTTAGCTTAAACGGAAAGAGATTTGAAGGAATTAACTGGAAGAGTTAATTTACCGAAATTTTATTTTTACTGAATTTAATCTAAATCTCATTAATTGAGTTGGCAATATCTTATTGGTCTAGTTCATATTGTATTCAGTTTTAAAACTCCTTTTAATTTTAGAGAAAGATAAGATTATATGTATTTTATATTATATTTATTTTTTAAAAATATTAATATTTATAATTTTTTTAATATATTTTTGTTTGAGATATCTCAGAGTGAGGAATTGATATTTTAAATTGATAATTCGGTTACAGATTGTAATTTACCGTTAAGTAACATAAATTTGGTAATTTTCAAAACAGGCCACCATCTCACATTTTAAAAATCAAAATATAGGCCACCATCTCACGTTTTCTTTCTCGACTTTCACATTTGCCTCATGTTTTCTATAAATAAATTATTTACACTTATTTTTGATATTATCTTCGTAAGTATATTCTTATATACCTTCTTCTGTGGTCCATGAATGAATGTATTTAAGAAATAAATAAATAAATAAAAACAACATTTGTACATTATTTAATTTTTTAAAGCAGAAATAGTTCTTTTGCTCGATGAGATTGTTACCAAATATGTAGTCGATTCATTTTCCATTTAACTCAGAAGTAAATATGGTGCGAAAAATGATATGATTACAGAAACCGCAGCAGAATAGTTGGTTGGTGGTCTTTAATTTTCGAAGGTATAAACTTCAAATTTAAGATACAAAACTATGGCTAGTGTAGGCATTTGCGATTCGGTTCGAAAATGGTAAACCGAATCTCAAAAATTGGAATCGAAAAACGAATCGATTATTTTGGTTTCTATACTTACAGAACCACAGATCGAATCAAACAATTTAATTAACCAATTTTCGATTTAGTTTATGGTTTATAGTTCACGGTTTTTTTTTTCCCACCCCTACCTATGGCAAGTGATTTCCCACTATCAAATGACAAGGTTTCTGCGAAATGGTCCATTTGTGGACAGATTATGATATTTGAGACCAATATTTTTGCCCTTTACCTCTATTTGGTGTCACGATTCAAATCCGGAGTCAATGACCGACATGCAACCAGACCGAAGTCTAACTACATAAACCTTTAAAAATAAATAACTAAATGCAAAATTAATTAAAAATCACTAACTGAAAATTTCTTTAATTTACAAATACAAAGCAAATCAATATTTTTTTTTTCAATCGGGAAATCAACTAGACAAAAAATTTAGATGAACTAAATAGGCTAACTCAACTCGGATGCTTGGCTCAAGAAGAAAGAATTTGAGTCTCGCCACAGCGGAATATCGAAAACATGCAAAATAATCTATAGGGGTGTGAGCGTTATATGTAGGCACTCAGTAAGTCCATGAATAGCAAGAAAAACAATTTAAGCAAGAATATTAAGAGCAAGTATATCAATCTCAAACAATTCAAACATGATGGTGTGTCAAGGCCACCAAATTTTGCATAATACAATTCCACCCTTATTCTACCACAATAATAAAAAATAATATATATATCAAAAGTCAAGAGTCCTTCCTTATTTCAACCATAAGAGTTAAACAGGCATAGCCTTAATCACAAGCATATATCCAAAAACAAGAATTAAGAATTAAGAATCAAGAATCTCCTCGGCCTAGAATCCTCTATCCTTTTACGACACATCATTGCACAACACAAATATTGTCAAATTCAAATAATCAACAAGTGTATCAATCACATACATTTCCCTGTCTCCTAATCACAAGGAGGCTTAGGTTGAGTGAAGAAAGAATATTATTTATCAAAATAGAATGATAATATATAAGAAGGGCTTTTATAATATATATTATTTGGTTAACAAATAGCACGTCACTAACAAAACAAATGCACCCATGAAACTTACCTGGTTTGCTGAGCACTCCAAACACCCTCTCCGACCTACTGACCTAATAGACCAGCTTGATTGCCACCTAAGAAAATATTGTGATAACATCCGACAAATCAACCCTCTACTTACAGACTTAAATGATAGATGCCATGTATGTCAAGCATTCAATCAATAATAACTCAATTCTTTTCAAGATAGTTAAATAGACAATTAATTCAGAAATTAATTGAGCTAGACAATGACAGCACTTAACCCAAAGATGAAATTTTCCAATTTAAACTCTGTACAAACTACTTAGCCCCATACGTTTGTGATTCATGCTTCACTTAACTAGCTACTATCAAAATTTGAATATTCACAAATTAATACCTATAATTTCTCTTAAAGTAAAATTTAGCTCAACACACCTAGAAAATTCCCCGAAAAAACCCCTGGAATATCACCACTGCCTTAACCAATTCAGCAGAAACCCACCAGTAACTAGGAGTGTTTAAATGAAAATGGTTAAACATGAATTTCACGAATTTTACGAATTTCGCGAAATTTTTAACGTTAAAATTTTTTTTTAATTGTTAAATCGTAAGAAATTTCATTTAATTCGTTAAATTGTGAAATTCACGTTAGAAGAAAATTTTTTAACGATTTAACGAATTTCACGTTTAAAAACAAACTAAATCTAGCTTATTCAGCCCCATTTTCCTCTTTTCTTATTCTTTTTTTGCCTTTTTTCTTTATCTTCCTTCGTTTCCTCTTCCTTCCCCTTTGGTTCATAGTTTTGGCTTACATATATGAACTCTTATCATGGATAAATGTTAATCTTTTTGCAATTTTGTCGTTAATGGTTCTATGTTTGGTTAATTGGAGAATTCGTTAAATTAGAAAATTATTTGTTAAATTCGGTTAATTGAAGAATTCGTAAGAATTATTTAATTCGTTAAAACATCCGGAAAAAATAAATTTTTTTTATTTGGTGAAAATTTTTGAAAATTTTTTCACATTTTAACGAATGAACACCCCTATCAGTAACTGTTCGCCAACTCAGCCCTGCACAGCCTTCCAACCAATCAGTAATCGCCATCTCAGCCGACCGCCTGACGCGCCACTAGTCTGCGCCGTCAGACTGCTACTTTTGCAGCATGGGTCCCGTTTCCAGTTCCTCTTCTTCTTCAATCACTATACCCGAAACAAAACCTTATCTCTCTCTCTCCTATTCTTCAACCCGTTTCAGTTCCCTAGACAAAGCCACCATTCAATTCTCTCATTTAATCAAACCACCAACCTACTCATTCATCTCTACCCTTCCTCTTTTCTGCCGTGCTGTCCCAATTAACTCTCTCCTCTTCCTCTTTTCTTTTCCTAATCCCAAAAACCCCATAATCCTAAGCCTTAGAGCATCCCAAATCCACTATTTATTCAAGTAAAATTATCTATTTTGGAGAGCTAATCCAAAAAAAATATCTCCAATAAACTCTCTATATTTATATTTTAGATTAGAGAGTTGATTTGGCTCTCTACACTCTACTCTAAAATATTTCAATTCCCTATACTATAATTTTCTCTTTCATCTTCTCAATACTCTCTTCTCTTTCATCTGCATTAAATGTTTATTGGATAAAGCAAAATGAAGATAAAAAATATAAATAGTCTATTGGAGTTGTACAAACTTATTTACTCTTTATATTTAAAGATTCCTTAAGATGCTCTTTATTGTGTAAAAGATGCTTTTTATAATAGAGAGTACTATTGAGGATGCTCTTATAGGAGTATATGTATATATATCAATTAAAACCATTTATATAAATAAATTATTTTTATTATATATATATATATATATTTTTTTTTTTTTTACAACAGCAAAACTCCACTTAAACGAAACACGAACAACTATTTTTTTTTTTTGATAATCATTATTATTGATAATTTTAAATAAAACTCAAATACCCTATATAATACCCCTAAATTCAAGAATGCAACAACAAACCCAAAACGACTCTTTGTCGCTCTAAATATCTACTTGCATCAAATACCACCCACAAATATAATAGTTCAAAATTACCCTTTTAATCTTAAGTCTCCAAATCACCAAAAACAAGGGTTTCACATTGTATTACTAACCCAGTGTTTCCTTTTTGACGTTGTACTTACGTATGTATATCACATGGAATAGTAACGTAACGGGTTAAAAAGATAAAGACACTCCATTTCCTAACCGGAAAATAATTTGGCCGCTATATACAATTTCATTTGGTGTTTTCCTTTTTTCTTATTAACATAGATATAATTTAAGCACCCGAATGTGGAGAGGGGATTCAAACTCTGTCCGCTTGAATATGAGGACATGTTGTCTACTAACTCTGCTGGACTCCAACCACAATTTCATTTGGTGTTATTGCTTTGAAAATGTTTTTATTTAGATGTTTAAATTATTAATAGAATGGAAGGAGTATTAATTATTAGAGATGTGATAATCTCCTTGAAAGAAATGAACAATAAAAAAGATACTACTGTTTCGAATTACAAAACAATTGATTGCTAAAATGAAAGGCTGAAAACGTGGTTTAATTTGTATACATTTTGGATATACATAACAACAAATTTGTACTACCTCCATTTTTCTCATATCTTTGCATTTACTATTTCACCAATATCAATACAAACTCACTTTTCACCAATACCAATACAGAAATAATAATAAACAATTACTAACCCTTTAAAAAACTTACTTTTTCACCAATACCAATAGAAAAATAATAATAAACAATTACAAAACTTACTATAAATGAAAATGTAAACAATTAACAAAAACACCAAAAAACGGAAATAAAAACATATCATGAAAACGGAGGTAGTAATATTTTTTTAAGCAGGCTACAGAACCAAACACAACTAATAGGTGATTGAAAATGAAAGGTTGAAATGTAAAACTAATTGGCGACGGAACCACCTTGGAGATGGTGGAGGTGGTGTTAGTGGAGGTGGAGAAGGCAGTGGAGTGGATTCTGCTTCTTTTTTTTTTATTATTTTTTAATTTATTAAAATAATAAAATAATAATCGAAGTCAAATTAATAAAATTGCCATAAATTTAACAGAGAACTGGAGATATTTGAACGGAATGAGTTAATTGTTTAACAGATATAAAACACAGGAAGAAAATCATTTGTTTTCAAAACTACAGTGAAAAAACCGTTAGGTATACAAAAACATAGGGAAAAATCGTAATTTTTCCTTAGAACTATTATAAACAATATGAACAGTTTTTGAGTTTCGGTTTTCTATCAGGTTCATCTTTGGTTTACCCATTATTACAAGATCTTTGAAGGACAACTTTCTTTCGACTAGATTAGCGAGGCTAAGTCAAAGCATAAAATAGCACTACATCCGTCCCAAAATGAGTGTTAAGTTTTTCATTTTGAGAAATAATAAGAACATGTTTTTTTTTTTGGAAAACTTTAGTGTAATTTATTGTAATATTTTTATTTGATTATATTAGAGAATAACTAGTATTTAAAACTAAAAGGATAAAATAGAAAAATTTATATAAAAGTGACTCAACAAAAATAAAACTAAAGTTGACACTTTGACGAGATTTCACAAATCAATAGATAGAGGATTAGACAGAGCAACGAATTTCACAAATCAATAGAGAAAGCACAAAATAATACTAATATTCTTTTTTTTTTTTTAATTAAAGGAAAAAAAATTAAAGAGAATCCATTAAAAGATGGATAATGATAAGTGGTCCGGTAGAAACACTATCATTTTTCTTATATTTTATTTTTGAAAAATTAAATAAATATATAGATAGTTATTATTACAGTCTTAAATTATATTGGTTGAGTTAGTGCTAGTTTGATTTAATTTTGTATACTAAATCTAAGACAATGTCAGCTTATTTGCACCAGTAGTAACTTAACTTTAGATAATGTAACATATATGTACCTTAATGTCAATTTGTAACAAATATGTAATACAGCTTTAGTTTTTGTAACAATCAGGTACTCTTAATCGGTTTTTAGGTCACCACCAACAGGTCATAACGAACAAAATATAATTTTTCATTATCTTGTTCCTTTGGTCATCAATTGCAAAAGGATCAAAATAAAATTTGCCATCAAAAAATTTAATTTCTATTTTTGGCAAGGAATGGAGCAAAAGAATACCAAATCGAAGAGTTCATTGCGATCGAAGAGCTTGTTGCGTTTATTTTTAGGGATGATGCAGGTTTGACCGGAAAAAGGGTAAAAACTAATTGGCCAACTTTTCCTTGGTCGCTGAAAACGGTAACGAAATGAGCCAAAGTTTATATCAAAATGTGGGTTTTGATGAGTGGATTCTAAATATGGGCCAATAACATTTTTTTGCCCTTGTACTATCACATTTCCATGAGTGGAGGACTTGTTCCGTAGGCTACCATTATTGATTTATCACCTTTTTCTTCTAAATAAATTCATGTTGGTTTTGTGTATAGGCTGAGTTTTGCCCTTAAATCAAGTGAAAAATTTGATAGTGGATTGAGGAGAAATGAGAGGAGAAGAAAGGTGAAAATGGTGCACTACAGGTGTTTGATAAAATGCCTAAGAGAAGAGTAAATAGGTTAGTGGTGAAACTATGTTGTTTTTGCATTGGTTGTAGGGATTCATGTGCCTTCCGTTATACTGCAAGTCATGTAGCGTAAAAAATTCAACGGAAGGTGTGTTTGGGCACATTTTAGGTAGAATAAGGGCTCAATTGTACCACTAATATAATTAAAGGCTTAAAGTCCAAAAGTGCGATAGTACAAGGGTGAAAAAATGTTATTGGCACTAAATATGTGTTCAAAGTTACTACAGTATTAGACTGCTGAAATTCAATAAAAATATGCTCGAAATAGTCGGAAGCTGGTCGGACGATCAGAGACTTCCGGTATTTTATTTTTTATGACAAGTAATTATGATAAAAAATCATAAGTTTACTTTTATTTAACTAAATTTTTTTAAATGACATGAAATTAAATATATTAATTATAAGATTTTGAATATTTAAAATTTTTATTTTCTTGAAAGACTATAATTAATAATCTTATTAATTCAAAAAAAGACACACATAATCATCGGGAGACACATAATTTTCTCACACTTAAAATATTTGTAAGCTTTTAGAAAAAATAATAATTTTCAGTGCATGCATTCCATTAGGACACACATAATTTGCATACACTTAAAAATGATCATTTATTGATTTATAATTCTTAATTAAAAATTTTAAAAAAAAAGAATGAGGTTGAGAAAAAGGATGGTGATTTTTTTGACGCATTTTCATCCACTTTCGGTAGTCTGGCAATGACTTTGAGCAGCTATTTGGAATCCTCTCATCAAGAACGACATTTTGAAATAAAACTAAGGAAAAATTTGGCTAATCGATTTTTAGCGTTTTCTGGTCAAATTGTGGATTATTCATAAAAAATAAGGTCATATTCCTACTTCTCATAACGAACTCTTCAATTTATATATTTTTTTGCTTTGTTCCTTGCCGAAAATGAAAATTAATTTTTTTGATGGAAAATTTTATTTTGATCTTTCTGTCATTGATGACCAAAAGAAGAAGATGGTAAAAGATTATATTTTGGTCCTTATAATTTGTTGGTGACCTAAAACCGGTTAAGAGTACTTAATTGTTACAAAAATTGAAGTTGAGTATGTGTTTGTTGCAAATTAAAATTAGGGTATCTAAACGTTACATTATCCAAAATTAGGTACTAGAGATGACGACATTGACAAATAAACGGTCCAGAATTAATATGTAAGTAATTTTAAGTCAAAATTAATTTTTTTTTTTTTTTTTGATAAGTGTGATCTAAAACTGAGGAGAAAATGTCTACGTATTCCATTAAAATTGGAAAAAAAAAAACTAAAAAAAAAAAAGGAAAAAAAGAAAAAAGATCTAGTGATACCAAGTAGCACCCTTAAAAGATTATATTTACCACGTCGAATCCCAAATCTAGTTTTGAATTTTCTGATGCCAATTTAACAACATTTTATCTGCACAATCAAACGATGCCTTATAGCTAATAGCAACTGACTACTGCTGCTGAAATCAAAAGGAAGTCCGAATTCATTGTTTTGGATTCTCCACAGACCGCATTTGCATATGTCTTTTGTCTTTGTCTTTGTTTACTACAACCTCCGTCTTTTAGATTTCTTTACACTTTTTTAGGGTTGAGTAGATTCAAGTTTGGTGTTGATAGTTTGATGGGATGGGTTAATTAGATTAAAATATTATTTATATATTATTAAACTACAGTAATCATACTTTATAACTAACCTAAACTTACTTTAATCTACCAAACCCAACACATCAAACTATCAACACCAAATTTCAACCTAAGTATGCTGTTTGAAATGTAAAGAATTCAAAAAGACGGAGGTAGTATTTACTTATAAGAGGATTAGATCTAAAACTGTTATGATGCCTAATGAAGAGAAATTGGTAGCTAATGATTTAGGCACAATGGTCTTTACATCAACATTCCTTTTTGGCAGATGTTTTTATCAGAGACGTACGGAGCTAGGGGCCATGGAACCGTTGGGTCTCATAGAGATTAAGATATGTATCATTGGAATGAATTAAATAAAAAAAAAAAAGTATTACGAGAGCGGCTCATTGGAAGATGCTTATTAAAACAAGCTATGCGTCCTTGGTTTAATCCGTGGAATATGCACTTATGTGTTTTATACATAATTGAATTTGGCTTCAATCATCTCTTTCACTAGTTTTATTTATTTATGAATCTATTTTCTTCCCAAGTTTTACTTATTTATTAATCAATTTCCTTCACAATTATGTCGCTGCCGTCGCAAAATTTCAGTTTTTTAAGCGTTGTGAGCGTTGCACATTTATGTGCGCATGATGTTGCTAACAGAGGATAGATAACTGAGCAATTAACTAGTTCATGAATTATAGTGTATTTTTCCACATTTTCTCCACAAAGCAATTATTTATTTATTTTGGATAAAACGAACGCCGCTACATAAACTTGAACCAAATTGGTGCTAACATGTGTAGTTGGCACAACCCGATATTTTACAATCTAGTAGAATGCAGCATGATCAACTAGGCCACATTCAGATTATTTTAACACACAAACCATATTTTTATTGCTTCTTACATATATGATGAAGTACTAGTAATATTTGGGTAAACTTATATTATATTCATCTAAAGTCGAAGCAATCCAAGGAACGCAGCAGTGACTTTTACAGCATTTATATTCCCCAAAGGACCGACCTTCGGCTTTGGTTTATTGTTCTTTATCATGTTGGAAACTCCTCGGAACACAATATATGGAATGTCGTTTGAGAAACAAGTCTGCACTCAAAATAGATAATTAGATCATCAACAAGGAACATGGTTCAATTCGGTTCAACTCGAACGACTATTTACGTACCATTGCAATGGCCGAATCAGAAGTGTCGACCGTCGAAATGTTGAAAGTTTTCAGAAGAAATTTGCCATATGCGTCGTTTACGATAAACATATCACCAGATCCACCGTTCAATCCGAACATAATTTCTGGTTGGTAACGTACATAATCAGTGTCACTGACATGTCTGGATAACTTTATTCCATGCAACTGTGACGCAATACTTAGCCACTTAGAGTCAACTGGAAGCCAAAAACCACTGTTTGACTGTTGTCGACCTGTGAACCAAGACGCTGCCCAGTAAAAGATACGTCCTAGTAAATTTTCTCCCTTTTCCGGATAATTAAAATCTCCAAAACTCAAATTTCCGTGAGTCATCTTTTCAAAACCAGGCTCAACTTTGTCTGTGGAAGAATTCTGCACATAAAGCAATAAAAAAAATTTGCAGTAGTATTATTTTTAATTATTAAGAGAATTTCATGTCGATCAACACGCAGTTTATGCAGCCACCATACAGCAAACCAAACCAAACCAATAGGAGATTAATGATTAAAAATGGATAAAAAATTAGAAATAGAAATTTCTTATATGTTTGGTGTACGCGATAAAAATTACGTACCCTCCAACTCCATGCTGCGGTGTAAGCAACTTGGCTAGGCACTGAAACATCACCAATACGGACAGAATCATTTGTAGATGCAGCGCCACCAAAATGAACAATTCCATCAACAGCAAATCTATCCACCATCAATTGCACCGTGGAGCCGACGTTAACCTAATTGGTAGTATATATGATAAGAAATTTTTTATTTCACGTTGTACAAAATTAATAATAGAAGTATGAGAATATATAAATCATACCATTAATTCTCCAGACCTTGCATATACAACACTAGTGCCGTTGATCGTCCCAACCCGAAATATTTTGCCTGTAATATTTTTTGTTATTATTCATTGTATGTCATTAGCCAAAACAACATCGAAAAGAAAGTAAGGAGTTAATTACCAGCATAGTTGGCAGTGCCGGTGACAGTGAAGGTTTTGGAGGCGTTCAACGCTTCCTCAGCTGCAGATGTAAGAGCAATAACACCCACACGATATTCAGTTTTCGCTTTTTCGACGATTTCATGAATAGGGTTTCTAAGATTGAGTTGCATGGAGTGTTGCGCCATGGCCAACACCCCAACAACAACCACAATCGCCCACATTCTCATATTTGTGTACATTCTTTATGGTTGGTTTGTTGGTTTCGCTGGTTTATAGACAACTCTGTTTTATATTGGTCTGCTCCGCTGCCATTGCCAATGGATATCCATGCATAAAATTCCACCGAACAATCAACTGCAAGAAGATTAGATATAAGAAATTATCTGACTTTCAAGTATTGACTGTCAGTTTTCATATGGAATAAATACAAAAAGGATGGTATAGCAATTTCATTTAAAACGTGCTGTTTCTTACATGATAAGAGAGAAATCCGCTCCTAAGTAAGATTTTTAGTACTTTTGGTTGAATTACTATCTCCGTATTTTTGTATTCTTTACATTTTAAACAGTATGATTAGATTCAAGTTTGGTATTGATAGTTTGATAGGTTGAGTTAGGTAGATTAAAATATGTTAGATTAGTTATAAAATATGATTACTCTAATTAAGTTATATATAAATAATACTTTAAGGAACTGATAAGTCGTAATTAGTCCCATTTTATTGTGCTTAGTTTTCTTATGTTATTGTTATATTATGGTTTATATGTGGATATTATGTTTGTTTTGATTTAGAGAGTTGAAAGTGGAATCGATGATGGAAATTGACTTAAAGAGCATGTTTTTAGCCTTTCAAGTGAGAAGCAAGTGATTTTGGAAGAGAAGGAATGGACGATTTGGGCAGAAGACTGTTTGCAATAAGGCGTGCCTCACTGTTTGCTTGTCTCTTCTTAATAGTCTGTCAAGGCGTAAGAAGAGACAAGCAAGCAGTGAGGCAGGAGACTAATTTCCATAAGGCGTAACCACGCCTTGTCAAGAACGGCCAGCAGTTGAGAAAAGACTCCAGAATGTGGAACTTAAGTGTGATTTCAGTTTTCACATTCTTTTTAGGGAATCTCCCATATTTTAGGCTTGTGGACCAAGGAAGACATGTTTTAGTATTTTATTTGGATTAACTTTCCTTATTTTTAGTCTATATAGAAATCCTTTCCCACTTAGAATTCCTAATTTTGTCTATATAAAGGATCCTATTTTTGTATAGGGAGGCACGTTTTATTCTACAGAATTTTCTAGGGTTGCACAAGTTTTCTTTCTTTTCATCTTTGGTTCTCAATCCACCATGAGTGGCTAACTTTTCAATTCCAGTTCAAGGGTGAATCTATTCCATTTGTATTTTTGTAAGGCTTGTGCTTAACCAGAATTTTCTTTAATCCAAGTAATCTTTATTTTCTCGTTCTTATTTCATGAATTATTTTTATTGATTGAATTGACGCCTTGGTTAATATTTATTTTTCTATCACTAGTCATGATTTTGTGATCTGTAATTGTCACGAAAGATTGAATTGAGTAGCAACGAGGTTGGCTCATGTGTGTTAATTGAGGGCTTCAATTACATAGCTTGCATGATAGGCTCTAGGAAAAATAAGGATACGAAGTTGATTTAATTGCGCGTTTGCGAGTTTCTTTGATTTTGTTTTGGTCGTTCTCATTAATCTTAATGCTGCCATTAAATTAATATGGAACGTTGATGCCCAGTTGAGTTAATGGTAAGTTTTGGTTTCGGACGTTTGTTGTGATCAATTATATTAGGAGAACAATTGCTAATGCGGGGTTCCGACTTAGTAGACTAATTGCTTGGATGTGAAAAATTAATTTTTATGCCTATGATTGAAGTTACAATTGGATGGAGTTCATGCCCTTGGATTGGAAGCTCGGTAAGATTTGATTTTCGTTAATTTTATTATTCAGCTTTTATTTATTTCTTGTTTAATTTAGTTTAGTTTTAAACTT
>CATIWJ010415696.1:0-17526 GCA_949640765.1 Croton laevigatus
AGAAACAGAGTGAGGCAGAGAGAGTGTAGAGAGAAGAGTGTGTTTTTGTTGAGAGAAAAACATGAAATTTGTGAGAGAGGGTTGTTTTTTGTAGTTGAGTGAGATTTGCTCCTCCTGTAATTCTATTACGTGATTAATAGAAGAATTTTCAACCCTAACATCATATCCTTAAAACTATGCAACTGGTTAACCGCTTGTGAAATGCCAAGAATAAAAATGACATAATAGAGTAAACCTACCATAAGCAATATCTAGATTACATTCAGAGATCATCAAGGAAAACTTTCCCCACCCCCTTTTCATACTGTTCCCATAACAATTTCTCCATTTTATCTCTTCTTTCCAATACCGAGTAATTAAACTTAAAACTCATCAGAGCAGTCTCAAGGAATAAAAATCAGAAATTTATCCATTTTATTTCTTCTTTCAAATAGTAGACGCATTATTCTTAAAAACCATCAGAGTAGATTCATAGTGCCAAGCATCTATGTTCTTTAACTATTACCTTCATTGGATTGACTCTGTGATCCATATTGTATTTGCCGTAATATGGACTAGAATACTTTCATAACAACAATTTTTATGACTATATTTTTCGCTACAAATATATCAAATATTAATGAGTACTAGTTAAAAAATATATATTTTTGGATTATAATAATTTATTATAGCGACTATTTATTTGTTATTATTTTTTCTAAGGAGTAGAGCAATATTTAATTAATTATAGGTTACAAAAACTGGGATATAACTTACATCTTTTTGCACAAATGAACATCAAAATAAAATTTTACATTAAATTTGAAAATTATTCAGCATGCTATTTGTATCCATGCTTCAATTTTCAGTTTTTTTTACGACCAATAAATAACCAATTTTTGACATTTAAGTTTTTTCAACGAATCTCATATAATATTTTTAAATTTGAAATCAATCAATTGTTAATGATAAATTTGCATCTCTCCTTTAAAAAATTGATGGCAAATCGAAAACCTAGACCAACAAAGGAACAAATAACATCATATTGGTAGAACTCAAGATCCCACCATCAACAAAGTCATCATGAAGTCAACTCAATAAGGCCATCATTGTGTCTTCCATGTAGGCAAAAGAAAGATGCTGCTCCTATGCTCTTTCTGTAATATAACTTAGGCTGTTTTAGTTTTTGCAAATTTGAGCTGCAGAAAATAAGAGAGTGATAAAGAGTAAGAGTGTGTTTCTTGTAGAGAGAAATATTGTTGTGTGAGAGATGGTTGTTTTTTGTAGTTGAGTGAGAATTGCTCCTCCTGTAATTCTATTACGTGATTAATAGAAGAATTTTCAACCCTAACACATATAACTCATATTATAGGCATAGAAACAAACTCTCTTAAAAATATGATAATGACAATTGTAAACAAACTCTCATAAAAATCGTAGAGTTTAGATCTCTTCCTTCTGAATAAATCTATAATTTCTTCTTCAAGTTCTTATCTTTTTATTTGTAGATCTTCTATTTTTGGATCTTAATAACTGATATTCTTGCATCTTCTTCCTTTGGTTTTCATGTCAGACTTTATAAGACCTAAGACTGTGAAGATGAAGTGGTGGGTTATTTCTCTTGGACTAATTTTTAGGAAGAGTATCAAGATGAATATTCAAGTCAGCAATACATGACAGTTTAAATGTTTCAAGATTTTCTTTTTTAGTATTTAGATTTGAATGTTTTATGAGTTATATGTTTTATGCCATTTAAATGTTTTTTGTAGCTCCTGGATTGATTTATTCATGCTTTGTATTGCAGAGGTGCTTTATTAATGAAATATCATCTTTGTTAAAAAAAAAAGTGAAAGCTTTTTTTACTCTTAATAGACAAACTGTGGTAAATAAATCACAACTTAACTCAAGAACTACGAGCTACGTGGCAAATTTCGTTTCAGTCAATTTTTGAAAAAGTGCTGGAAAATACTACAACTATGCGATTTGTGCTCAATTTCTAACATTGTTAAAAAAGTGCAGAGCTTGTCTCGAAAGTTCAAATCGTTATTTAAGCAAAAAAGAAAAGATAACGTCAGCAGTCGGTAGTGCGAAATTTAAATAATCTTTAAGTTTAAACGACTAGACGATGAGTCTATATGTATTACGCATTCTTAAAAAAAAAAAAAAAATTGTTAGATTTATAATCAACGCATGAAAGATAAAGTCAGCCAGCATAAAATCTGAATAATCTTCATTGACGCAACTTTGTCATAATCCTACGCTGTGAAGAAGCAACACTCAAATTTTTAATTCTGGAGGTTATCTTCTCGATTGATATAAGAAACAATAATCCCCAACTTAAAATCTAAGCGAGATAGCCGGTAGGCTCGGACGACATCTAATAGGTTAAGCAATGGCAGTTGTCGAATAAGCAAATGATTTAAATACTAAAAGGAATTCTTTCATCATGTTTTTTTGTAGAAGAAAACGGTTTCAATTCAAAAATAACACTCAATACAGAACAAAATAACCCAAAATGGTCCAACTGCCTAACGCAATGAGTATTATAGGCATAAACAAGGCCAAAAACAAATTTACTCATCTTCTTGGCTCCTCAACCTAGCCAGCTTGTTGGTAACAACAATATCCAACTGAGCTGCGCGCTCAACAATTTCCTTCCTCTTTCTGGTGGATGTGTTGTGAGCAATCTCAGCACAGTAAGTCCTGTAATTATGCCCACAATAAATAACACAGAACATTCATATAAAGTATCCTACAACATATTTAAAGAGTGGTACCTGTTGTGCATCATCAGAAGTTCAAGCTCACTGGCATTGTGCACAACAAACTTCTTAAATCCATTGGGAAGATAATGACGTGTTTTCTTGTCTGACCCGTAGCCAATATTGGGCATTAGAGTACATCCTTTAAACTTTCTCCTGACCCTTGAATCAATACCCTTGGGCCTTCTCCAGTTTTCCTGAAAACATCGCAATCTTTCGTTAAATAATATTCAAACACCAAACAAACCTCAAACATTCCAAATTGCACGCACAAAAAAAAAATTAAAAAAAAAAAGAACACCACAGTATGGCCATTATAGACAATTACAAGAGAAAAACATTCCAAATTGAAACAATCTAAACAGAGTATTGGATTCATAACAAGTGCCTCGTCAAAAATCTGGTTATCTGAACGGATGTCACTAAAGAAATTTTACTAATTACTATGATCTTTGTTTTTATTTCCATGAAAGGAACAAATATCAATTATTGTCATTTCTTATTTGCATAGCAATTCATTCCCAATCACACATGTGAGAGAAAAAAAGAGAACAAGGAAAACAAATAATATGTAGGTCATTAACCAGGCCCCCAAATCAAAAGCCTCTTCAAAGGCATCAGAAGGAGCAGACATGTAGACCAATGAAACCAATTTCTGTGCACCTTACCATGCCACCTTCATCATATAAATCCAGCGCATCGGCTTATTGTACACAGTTACTGAAATTTACAGTAGAAGTAAACGCAATTCAAAGACAGCAGAAAATGCAAATAAATTAAACAAACCCTTATCTGATTTGCACACAAAGCAATTAATGTTTAATACAGAAACCATCATCCTAGTTTTATTAAGGAGGCTTCAATACTGAAAAAAAATGGAATGTAGGTCAGAACTAGGCCCCCAATCCAGCACATCAGCTTATTGTGCACAGGAAACAAAATTGAACCAGAATAATACACAATTCAAACAAAGAAAAGAGCACGCCCACCTAGTAAAAATCTAATTTGCACTCTTGACGAGTGAACAACCTATCCCGAGAACAAGACAACATCTATGATGAAAGCAACACATCATATGAAACCCCCAATCAAATTTTAAAACATTGGCAACAAAGAGAATTAAGGTATGGAGATGAAATGTGGGTCAAAAACCAGGCCCCCAAATCAAGAACTTCATGGAGAAGCATCAGAGGGGGCAGACATGTAGACCAATATAACTCAATTTTTGTGCACATTACCATGCCACCTTCATTGCTGTAACCAATCCAGAGCATCGGCTTATTGAACACAGATTTGAAATTTTAAAGTACAAACAAAATGCAAAAGGCAACTTAACTTATAACATGAATATCAGGATAAACTGCAACAACAAGACAAATTCTAACCATGTGCTTCCAATAATATGAGAATAACTATGTAAAAGAAAAACAATAATACTCATCAAAAGCTAAATATCAATGATATTGCCTTTTATTAATGATAAGCTTGTTAAAGATGCATCCGTAAATCATACAGTCTGGAAATAGCTAAAAATATACAAGCAATAAATTTAGAGTATAAAACAATTTGAGAAGGTACATCTAAAAATTAAGGACAATAATTAACAGATCCAACCTTAACAGAAATCTTCCTGTCACTCTGGGGCCTCTTGAACTTCTTTACTCTCTTCTTCACAATCTTCTTGGAGAGCAAAGGAACTGCCATTTTCTCTAACATTTAGAAAAACGAATGTGTAATCAGCAACTAGTAGATGCATACTAAAACTTATAACAAATTTACATACAATTAGAACAGAAACAAAAAAGATACCAAGTCCAGATAATTATAAATAATAAACTCATATAATAACATAACCTATATGAAGCGAAAATCCTCTCTTAAATTTTAATTTAGTTAAGGTTCTTCATAAATAAGTGGCGCAGTTAACTCTATAACAAATTTAAATATAAGAAAAATGCACTGAATAACTACACAGAATCCCATGTAAAGTAATTGATTATTACTTTTCTATGATTAATCTTATCAATGTCAAGATTACAACTGAAGGTCCGAATCTATTAACTGCAAATAACTCTGCTAAAGCAAACAAATAGCATGAGCAAATCTAATATTAATATAACCAAATCAAAATCCTAAGCACAATCAATCACTTGAAATGCATTAAAAAGAATAGTGACAGTCAATATAACAAGGATATGAAAAGACATTGTGATCTTACACTCTTTCAGTAAAGCATTTGTCAATTGAATTAACAAAACAAACACAAATGTTATGAGATAGATAAATAAAGAGATTAAGAGTTGAAACCTGCTCCAGCCGCAGCGCTACCTCTCCTGCAGTAACTTGTAAACCCTAAAAGACTGAAGAGGGCTAGGGTTTAAAACTCCAAAGATGTATTTATATACGTAGTCAAGAAGGCTTCAATTGAGAATTGGATAACTACCGGACCAGTCTCAACCTTGGGTCACCACAGGAGCTTAGAGACTTGGGTTTCGTGTTGGCCTGAGAACATATGGGCTTATGCTGACCCTAGTGAAGCGGCCCAAATAAGGCCTTTTGCCAAAAATAAATGGGAATATGACAAAAATAGTAAAAAAAACAAAACTAGTTTAGATAAAAATAGCCCACAACATTTTTTTTTTGACAAAAATAGAATAATTTTAATGTTTTGTGACAAAAATACACCACCCACAAAATTATACACGAAATAGGTATAAAAATATATTTTTTAAAAGATATATATATATATATATATATATTACAGGTTAAAAAAAAAAAAGTTACGAATCAATACAAAATAGAACATATTGGGAATGAGTTATTTTCTAAGGAAAAAGTTTAAATAACATTAAATTATTAAATAGCACATTTTTATTTAAAATTACTTATTTATCCTTTATACATGTTGCTTTTAAGGTGGGTCGGGTACATGAGTTGCGGGTCAAATTTCAAATTTGGTGCGTTTTCACTCATTTTCAATTATTGTTTAAGGGATTTGAAGGTATATTTGGTTTGTCTCATTGATGTGTCCCTTTGATATAAATATTAGGTGATTTAGTTGCCATTTTGAATAACTAAAAACAAAAATTGGCCAAACTGAAAATTTAATTTTTCAGCCAAACCATAACCATGCATATTCCATTAAATCTAAAGCCATATTTGTCCTCCTAGAGGTAAGATGTCACCTCATTTATTTTGTTTGATCATCATTTATGAAATCGATAAAAATTACTTTTTTGTCATTGTTTTAACGAAAAAGATAAGGTTTAATTTATAAAATTACGTTTTGATACATATATTCGTACATATATATTATCTTCAATTTTTTCAATTGTTTACATTTACTTTTTTAGTAAAGTTTTTCAATTCTTTTCATTTCTATTTATAGTAAGTTTTATTATTGTTTATTATTATTTGTGTATTGGTATTTGTGTTTTTAGAGTGTAAAGAAATAAAAAAAATTAGAGATAGTATATATATATACTGAAATATGTATATTTACTATATATAGTCTATATGCTATTTGCCATCTTGTCCCTATTTTTTATGATATTGCCTATTAGAATTTAGTCTCCATATATTGAGAAATACAATTAAAAAGTTCCCATATTTGTTTTGTCCAAATAAAAGATGTTTTGTTTGAAATGCCAGTTAGTGGTCACAAATTGACTCTTAAAAAGTGCGTTTAACCTATTTGGAGCCAAGCCATGGTCCCGAGTCTTTCATCCCAAACACTTGTGGGGGAATAGTGTAAAGAAAAAGAAAGAACAGCTACAAGTGGTGATGTTTTGATTGTTACAGCTAAAAGGAAAGCCATAATCAAGTAAGAAAGGGCCTACTACTTGGTTTCTAGTAATTAATTAACTAAACACCGACATCATATTAAACCCTATTAAAGTTGTTTCAAACTCTGCCAACCTTCTTGATGTTTTTGTTTCCAATATATCCGGAATATTATTGCAGGTTGTGATTAAGGCCTCCTTTTACATCTCCTCCAACCTCATTACCCAACACAAACAGACAAATTTTTCTTTCTTTCATGTAATTAAAAGTAAGTCCTTCCCAACATCATGATAATGATCAATGCAAACCATTTATAGCAGGGACGAACGTAGGACTGAATAACGGGAGGGGCTGAATCACTAAATTGAAAATCGAGATTTTTATTAAAAAAGAAATTTTAAATATACAATTTATTTTGTTTTTAACTATCAAATATCTCTGTATGAAAATTTAAAATTACTATTGAAATATATTGTTTCTAAACATAATTTGTTTTAAATTAATAAAATAAACTTATAGAAATTTTATTATGTTAAATTCAAGTAAAACAAGAAAGATATAAAATTTAGACAAATAATAATATAACTTTTTAATTTCATAAATTTTTTAATCTTATATAATATTTAGACTACATTAGAATGGAAACACGTCGTCATGTCAGTTAATACAATAAAATATTGCTATTAATCACAAAGTAATGCTATAAAATAACTCTTATTTAATTGATTTTTTTCACACTGCCTTTTACTTTTAAGGTAATTATATTAAAGAAGAATTTGAGATGGGAGGGGCTATATCCCCTATGTTTACACTGCTTTTTACTTTTAGGGTAATTGTATTAAAGAATAATTTGAGATGGGAGGGGCTACAGCCCCTATGTTGTTAGACATGGGTCCGTCCCTGATTTATAGGATCAAATTAGTAACAAAAACTACTAACGTTTATTTATTAAAAATTATTAATGTTTTTATAATTTCTAGTCCATTTAATTATTATTACCCATCTTTTGTTTGATTTTTCTGCACAGAATATAATGTTCAATTTTATTAAAAAATTCCATTATGTTTGTAGCAAAAAGATAATACAAGTCTCAATAAGATTATACTAATATGTTTTTGTATTTTAAAATATTATGCTAAACATAAATACTAATTTTATTAAATTACAGTGTATTTTTTTTTCATCAATTACAATGTAATTAGAACATTGTACTAAAACAGATGGAATGACTAATTAGTTCACAGGAAATAAATATGAAGAAACAATAGTAATAATTTAAAAGTACAGGGAAAAACTAGTAATTATGCATATATTATAGGAGGTAAAAAATAATATACTATAAAAATTTTTTTAAAAATAATGTTTAAAACTAATATCAACGTGTTAAATATCAAGTACTTTATAAATATTTTCTAAATAATATGATAAAATTACTAAATTTTATAAATAAAATATTATAATTCATATTTTTTTGAATATATTATTTTAAAAAATTAAATAATAAGTATTTATTAGAATTATAATCTATTAAAAATTGTTACAAAAAATAAGTGTATTAAACATAGGGTTTGCGAGTATCAAACTCATACCATAGTTTTATAACCCAAATTAGAATTTTAAGAGTTTATACCACCAACGACGTGCGAGTACAATAGTATATAAAAGATTCAAGGTATTTGCTTAGTCATTTTTATGATGAAAAAAAATTACAAAATAGTGTCTTATTTAATTATGTCTTAAGTTATAAATAAAAATTTTTAATATTATAATTATTTTCAAATAATTAACTTCAATTAAAAAGTATTTCACCCATTCAAATTTCATACACGATTTTATGCATCGCACGGGTTAACTCTAGTTATTAAAAAAAACCAAACATAGGCACAATAATGATAATAATAGAGAGAGTACTCTGAAAAAATAATAATAGAGTGAGTAACAACATGAAACAATAGTAGACCACATCTTTTATCACGTCATCTCTTTCTTTAAAAAAGAAATACATTATATTCTTCCTTTTACACCATCTTCGTTTTTTTTATTTTTAAATATAGACATTCCGTATGTACTTAGGGAGCCATTTTAACTTGTACAGGCATGAGGCTTCAAACCTGCATTGATTGGCCTCCACGCCCTTTTACACCACCTTAGTGTTAAAACCTTTATTCAAAATGGAAGTGATTTAGTTTATTTATTTTCTTATTTGTATTTTTACATTAGAAGTTTTATTTTAATTTATTGTCATATATTTTTTTCATCTAATTTGTTGAAAAACCTCCAAATATCTTATATTTGTTTGCTATTTCTATTACATTTATAGCGTGCATTTTTTATTTGATGTTTTTATGATTTTTATATAATCTCTAATATTAAATTTTCAAATTTAAAATTTTTCTAATTTTAGCTTGTAAATTTTATTTAGTATTCTTTTTTTTTTTTTAACATAGATATAAATTCACGCACTTGGATGTGGATAAGGAAATTCGAACTCAGTCCGTTAGGATTCGATGGTAAAAGTCTTACCACCTCTGCTGGCTCTCGACCACAATTTTATTTAGTATTCTTTGTAATGTTTTCTCAACTAATCTATCATACAACCTCTAGATATGCCCACATAGTATTATTTTTATATTTTATTTAATATTTTAATTATTATTAAAGTGAGGCATTTCAATGCCATATAATACATATTTTGAATGACATCAGAGTTATTTTATTAAAACTTAAGAGATCTTATATAGTAATTTTTTAAATTGAGAGAGTTGGGAGTAAATTAGCCCAAAATTTTGAAACTTCAAACTAATTCCCTAAAAAATATTTTATCAAAAGATATTATAAATCATGACAAGAGTGATAGATTTAGAAATTAAAATTAAATTCAAACCTAGTTTGACAAAAATAATTTGAACTAAAAAATACTTAACATCAATCCAAATTACGTGAGATGCTATGCACATTGCACGACCAGTATAATATTAGAGCATCTCCAATAGGCTCTTTATTTAAGTAAAACTCTCTATTTTAGAGAGCCAATACAAAAAAAAGGTCTCCAATAGACTCTCTATATTTATATTTTAGATTAGAGAATTAGTTTTACTCTCTACATGTAGAGAGCCAAACTAACTCTCTACTCTAAAATATTTCAATTCCCTATACTATATATTAATTGATATTTATTTCTTTATTAAAAATAATTTTCTCTTTCATCTTCTCAATGCAGACATTTACTCTTTATTGTAAAAAATAAAAGAGGGTAAAAATTAAACATTAAATATTTATTGGATAAAGTAAAATGAAGATTGAAAATATAAAGAGTCTATTGGAGTTGTACAAATTTATTTACTCTTTATATTTAAAGGTTCTTTAAGATGCTCTTTATTGTGCAAAAGATGCTCTTTATAATAGAGAGTACTATTGGAGATGCTCTTACACCTGAAAGTAGAAATACATAAATAATCCTTCACTAAATTTAGGGAGACATATGGCAAAAAATGTAAAGTTAAGGGCATATTTATAATTATAGATTAGGAAAAAAAACCTAAACTTCCATGTTTGACTTAAAAGTCATGCATGTGCATCCAGGTTTCTTCTAATTCCGAAGAGATATTTTCCTAAACACTCCATAAAATTTTATTAAAAGATTACGTAATGTTAATTAATGTAAAAATAATAAAACAAGTTGATACAATCTATGTTAAAAATAATAATAATAATAATAAAACAAGTTGATTAATTAAAAAAGTTGACATTAATTAGGTGTGTGTGACAATTTGAAGTTTGAATGAATGTTACCGGCATGAAATACGGCACATTATATTTCAGTTCCTTGTTATTTTGTGTGTATGTGGTGTGAAATATGAACTCAAGAAATAATTAGAATCAAATATTAGAGTAGACTTAGAACATTTACCATTCATATATGGAATAGTTTTTGAGTCAAGAGGAAACAAACATTGAACTTGTTTATGTATATATATAAAAAATAAACAATGGACTACATGCATTTCAATTCCGCGTTCCTCGTTTGTTCTCCAAATTCAAAATTTTAGACATATTGCTCAATTTTCTAACAGGGGCAAAAAAAAAAAAAATCTTTATAAAGAAAAATTGAATAAAAAGAAAGAAACATTATTGACACTACGTATCGTTATTTATTGCGGTGTTTTTACTTTTAACTTCGTCAACATTAAGAAACATTCTTCCCACAAAAAAAAAAAAAATTTCAACCTGATACATTATTACATTATAAAAATAATTTATTCAAAATTTGAAATAAGTCATAAATATGAAAATAAAATACATTTTTTCCCAGTATTATCAGTTAAATCTAGGGGGTGAGCATTGAGATAAATTGGTTAATTTTCGACTGAAACTTGGCCGAATTAGCATATTAGTGACATTTTTTCCTTGGCCGAATAACATTTCTATCCGAATTATCCGTTTAACCGAAATAGAAATTGATTTTTGAATTACGCAAAATTTTGGGCATTCTTGCAACTCTAGCTGAATTAGCCGAATATTTAATGACCATTAATTGCTGAAACAAAAACCAAAACACAACCAACAAACTCTTAATCATTCAAACAAAAACCAAAACTCTAATAAATTATATATGTTCATAATCATATTTTGAAGAGAACCATAACACTATTAATTCTTAAATCACTCAAATATCTCTTTTCACTATTAATTCTTAAATCACTCAAATATCTATCTTCTAATCACAATCAACCAACCCATTAATCAATAGGACAAATCACAATCAATAAAACAATAGAAGAGAAGCCAACAATTGGAAGAAATGAGAGGAAACCCCAAGAATTAGAATGTTAGAAAGCTTATCTGAGTTGTCTAGTTGAGCATCGTTGAGGATAGAATAGAGAAGAGAACTAATTCGGAGGTGAAAAAAAAAAAGGTATAACTCATTACCAAATCTATTGCCTTTCATTACTTCCTTCCTCAAAGCCTCTTTCAAGAAATCATCCATAATGTCGTCCTTGGAGGACCGCTCTTCTGCATCACGAACCACAAAGATGATTGCAGTCATATTACTCTTCAGTCTGCCAAACTCATGTTCAACGCCCCATAATGTGATCAATGCTAGGGTTAGAGATTTAATAACGTGATTACTTCACATTTTTCCGCTACAGCCACCAATTCCACCACACCTTGGTGCAACTTTGGGATTAGGGCTAGCAATTCAGATATGAGAAGGAGAGAGAGAGCGTAGATGAGAAGGAGAGAGAGTGTTTGAAGATCTCAGTACTGAAATCGTGGATTTGTGGCTAGTAGAGGTTATTTTAGCACTTAGGAATAAGTAAACAATAACAAAATGCAACGTACAATCAACAATAAATTATAATTCAGGTAGGTTAGGTAATTCGGCCAAAATTTTTTTTGATTGAATTATTTCGAATTGGTCGAATTATCCGTAATTTTTTGCCAAATTAATTTTTTAGAATCTCTGACTTAACCGATTTGACCGTTTTGGATGAATTATTCGTTTTGGTCGAACTGAATGCTCACCCCTAGTTAAATCTATAATAAAAATTATCACCCTTCATAGGGCTGCAAACGAGCCGAGCCGAGCTGAGAGGAAATTTTGAGCTCGAGCTCGGCTCGTTTATTTAACGAGCTTAAATAAAAGCTCGAGCTCGGCTCGATTATTTTCGAGCCTAAACGAGCTAGCTTGTGAGCTCGACAGCTCGTTTATTCTTTTCTGATTATTTTGCATTTTAGATCTCTCAAAATCTGGAACCTATCACAAATACAGTAGTTCATAGACAAGCAAAAGACGATTCCAGTAGCAACAAAACAAATAAGAGTAGAACTTGCTTATTGTTAAATCAATTACAAGATTCACATATCAAAATCCTTGCATACAGAAGAATAATTAAAAGCTTAAACATAATGTACTAAAAAAAATTATGAAATGAATATTCTAATTACATAAAAGAATCTGAAAACAAAAAACCCTTTCTTCCTCATTTCTCCTTCTGTGGGAAGTGGAAGTCGGCAGTGGTAGTGGTGGCGGGGATGTGGTGGTCCGTTATGGTGAGTAGATCCAAGGGGAAGATAGATAAAAGGGGAAGAGGGAAGAGAAGGAGGGCAACCAAACAGATATATAGGAGAGAGAAACTACCTGAGAAGAAACTAGGAGCTGAATCATGGTCGACGGTGGTCGCGATCTGTGGGAAGCAGAAGCAGAAGCAGTTGACGGTGGTTGCGATATGTGGGAAGCAAAAGCCGTCGGTAGTGGTGGTTGTGGGGATATGGTGGTCAGTTATAGTGAGCCGATCCAAAGGAAAGAGAGAATAGAAGGGAAAAGGGAAGAGAAAGAGAGCAGCGGTGGTGGTCGGTCTTGGTGATGGTGTTCGTCGGTTTTGTTAGTGGTGGTGGTGGTTTCTGGTGCCGGCAGCAAAGGAAAAACAAGAAGAAGAGAAGAAAACGGTGAAAAGGAGAGAAAATAGAAAGAATAGAGAGGCATAATAAATGAAATTAGGTTTAGGCATTTTATAGATAGGGTTTTGAAACCTGCTCGCGAGCCGTGCTCGAAAACCGCTCGTTTATAAACGAGCTCAATTATAGCGCTCGTGCTCGGCTCGTTTATCTGACAATCGAGCTCGAGCGAGAATTTATCGAGCCGCTCACGATCCGCTCTGCTCATTTGCAGCCCTAACCCTCCGTCTCGGGTTTAACAATAATAAATTGAGATTTTGATATAAATAGTCTACGGATTTTTTCACATTTTAAAAAAGTCATATCTTTTAAAAATAATTTTTTAAACACCGACTTTTCAATTATAAGACAAAATATAAACATATTATAAACAAAATAAATACAACCTTTTTAAGAATTAAAAATTAGAATATGACAATTTTAAAAACTAAAAATAGAATTAGATTAAAAGTTATTTTCAGATTTAAAAATTGCATATTTTCTTATATTATTCCTAATAAATTAGCAAGTTTAAGAATTCTTACGATATTTTTTAGAAGGAAAATTCATACAATATTTTTAGAAGATAAAATGTGTTGGGATATCAACCTAAGTCCTACATCAGAAAAATAAGGAAGAACCACCTTGAATATAAGTGTCCACCCAACTCCATTAGTATGAGGCCTTTTGGGAAGAGCCCAAAAACAAATCCGTGCGGGCTTGGCCCAAAGCGGACAATATCATACTAATGTGGAGTTTTCGGTGATGTTCACAGTCCCAACAAGTGGTATCAGAGCCGAGGTTCGGAAATTGAGTGGGTGGTGGAATGCGTTGTGTGTGGGAAGCCCCCCTCAGTGTAACCTTGCGATTGGAGATCTGTGCTCGGTGACTTGTGTCAAAAGTCTTCCTGATGTAACGGTGGTTATAAGGCCTTTTGGGAGGAGCCCAAAAATAAATACATGCGGGCTTAGCCCAAAGCGGACAACATCATATTAATGTTAAGTTTTCGGTGGTGTTCGCAGTCCCAACGAAATGTCATCCCTACATGAACTCCTTAATAGTTCTTTTAATGAAATATTTTTGAAGAAGATTGATTTCAAAACTTGAAGTCAGATACTTGTCCCTTTATTAAATTGGGTATTTGAATAGTGGGTGTTGCTTGCTAGGAACCTACTACGCTTTGCTTGGTGATTAAATTATAAGATTTTTCTAATATATGCTTGTCTTTTAATGAAAAAGTGAAAACCATAAAATGAATAGAATTTTTTTTTTTCCTGTTTTCTTTTGCCTCTTTAAATGGTAGATTTAAGAGAAGATGAACAATTCATTGCAGATTATTCTTAGGCATGTGCCATTTTGACAGAATATGTTTTGAATTTTTATTTGATATTTTTACTGTAGGTTGAGCCTTCAAATATTGAATTCTCTTCTATTTACTGGATATATTAGAGCTAAAGAAACAATATCAGTTGCATATGTTGAATGCAGCTCTAAGATACAACAGGTTTGTCTCAAGTCTGCATATAATGGCTTTCCTTGATGAAAATGAGTTCACTTGTGCGCGTAAATATGTGTGTGTGTTTGTATGTGTAAGGTTCAAAGAGAAGCACTTGATTAGAAGAGTTTCTCTACTCTCAATTGATACCCATTTTAAATTTGAACGAAATATTTGATCAATCTGGTTGCGATAGTTTTTGATTGTAAATGCAGAATGAATACAATATTTGATCCTGCTATTAAGGCAATTCTTCAACTTCCAAAGGCTAAGAAGCAAAGAAGAAAACACAGAATCTACCTTATTCTTTAAACTTTTTCTATAACTATGGTGCTAATTTTTTTTCTATTTTCCCCTTGTGCTACTTTTTATTTTAATTTTTCCTGTTTTAAATTGGTAAATTGATCCAAGTCTTGAATTGTATTTATTGGGCTGATCAATCTTTGTAATTGGAAGCAGTGGGAAAGGCTTGAGAATATGATGTTCTCAGGGAAAATGGTGATCTGTAAATAAAATTTGGGGAGTTATTTCATTTTGCCGGTTTTTGAGTAATACTCTATTAATTCCATTTTCAATGTTTGCTTTTTTTATTTGATTTATTTAAGACGGAATAACTTACTTTTAGGGGCAAATTTAAATAAATCACAATTCTCTTTAAAAAAAAAAAAAATCCGCACATCGCGCGTATAAACCTAGTTAAATTTAATAAACTTCAGTTCTTTTCATCAATTAATAAATTTTGTTACATTAATCATAAAACTTGCTCTTCTAAAAAATAATAATAATAAAACTTACATTTTATTCGCTCCAATATTGATAACAACATAAGTAATAAATTTATTTTATTCATCATTTTGTTCAATCTGTAAATAAACCATATGGAATAATTCTACACAGGACTAGTTAATTTATAAGTTTATTCACAAAATTGTGCAAAAATCATTTGTACGTAGTTGAAAATGGCAAACAGAAATTAAAACTGGATATAGAAATCGAAATTTCAAAGGATTTGACAATTAGAACGTTGCCTCAGCCTGACTTTTACTCAGTATGAAACCATGAAAAAATGGTGTTTTTGCTTTATATGAGGATTCATCCGTTCATGTACGTCTCTCTTTCTTTCATCACAAACGTGGCTTTTGCTTTTTGGGGTGTGACTTCTGCTTTTTCGTTTTCTTTGAGTACGATATATGATCCTGTCCTGTATTGTGAATTTTGCGTTTTTGTAAGGAAAATCCGCGTTTCAGGAATAAAATATGTAGTACTGATATTATTATAAACTTCTTTCCTTTGTATATTGATTTTCCTGGCAATTGCTTTTAAAATTTTCTGATATATTTCCATTTAATTCTTTTGTAGATGATATTTTCCTTTATTTGATTGACATTAATGTTTTTTTTTTTTTTGAAATGAACATCGATTAATATATACTAGTAGTTGTGTGTGTACAAATGAAAATTAGAGTTTTACAAGAATTCACGATACATATATACAGAGGTGAGATCGAGACACGTTGCGGGTGTCAAACAACCTACAGGTCTTTAGGTCGTGAGTCGGGTGGAGATGAGAGCTCTGGGTCTAGAGTCACTAAGTCTTTAAAGTCATAGGTTTTGACTTCTTGGAGGCCCATTTACAAAGGGATCCTACAAATATTACTAAATATTAATTTTTAAAACTAATTTTCAGTTAATATTACATATTTTTAAATATTAAGTAAATATCAATTTCGGGTAAATATGCGTATTTATTTTTTTATATATAAATTAATATACATATTTATAAATATCATGAAAATAAAAATATGTAAATTTTTTAAAAATATGTATATTTTCCAGATCGAATTTGTTGCTATTTTATTATAATAAAAGTGATATTTATCAAGTTACCGCCATATTAAATAACAACTAAATGGAAAAAAAAATTACAAGAGGAAGATAGTTGAAATGTGCCATAAATTTAACCGAAGTAACATTTTCGACAGTGGTATTTGAGGGTGTAATGAGAAAATGAATTCGAAGGGCGTCTCCAGCAGCCCAGCACATAAACGACTTTTTTGTTTATAACTACTTGTGGAATTCTCACTCTCACATGCTGCCTATTGGCCTAAATTTCCACCTAAAATATTTACAGTTTCTTCAACGGTCCAATGTTTTGCAAGTTGCAACCCTTTTTTGGGCAACAGCAAGTGGCACACGCATTGCCCGCATGCTTCTCCGCATTTTACAATTGATGATCCGAATCCCTCGGGTCAACATACCTTCGCAAATCTGAGATCAGCCGAGTCAAACCAAAGGTGCTATATTCACCAACGAGATGATGCCACGTATAACCAAAACTCAAAATGAACACGTGTCGGCATCTGATACGAAAAGTTTGTAACGTCAGACTATGCATATGCCAAAAAATAAAAAAATGCTCTTATCTTTTTTTTTCCCTATATATTGGTTTCCATGTGTTTAGGGGCACTGCGCACTCACTTTCTTCCTCAATAAAGCTTTGCTTTTGTTTACTTTTAACAATGGCGTCCTCTCCTTCTTCTCTGTTTCTTTCTATATTTCTGGTGTTGCTTATCCCACCCGCACTTTCTCTAAACTGTACCTCCGATAAATTCACCGCCAACAAAACATTTAATAGCTGCAATGACCTACCAACCCTCAATGCTCACTTGCACTACACCTACAATTCCACTAATTCCTCTCTTTCAGTCGCTTTCAAGGCCGCTCCGGCCAAGTCTGGCGGATGGGTCGCCTGGGCGTTAAATCTCAACAGAACCGGCATGGCCGGAGCTCAGGCTTTTGTCGGATGGAAATCTAGCGGCTCTTCTATTGTGGTAAAGAAATTTGACTTAGTTTCCTACAGTAATGTTACGGAGGTATCCAAATTGGCGTTTGATGCGTGGGATGTGAGTGGAGAATCTGATTCCAGTGGCAATCTTGTAATATTTGCGTCGGTGAAATTGTCGAGTTTGGACAAAGTGAATCAGATTTGGCAGGTTGGTCCGTCGGTGGCGAATGGATTTCCGGCGAAGCATGATTTTAATCCGGCGAATCTAATGGCAAAAGCAACCAT
>CATIWJ010415752.1:0-23012 GCA_949640765.1 Croton laevigatus
CTAAGGCTCAATTCAAGCCTGGCCCAACTCTCCATAATAGGCTTAATTAAACACTATAGAATTACCTTTAACTTAGTAAATGCTAGTAGGAACTCCGCGGTCGACACAGCCGTTCCTGAGCCTCGAAACCCGGAACTCCTAAAAAGAAGACACTGTTAGCTATAACAAGCTCAAGAAATACTAGCTAATGAAAAATGGGGTGTTACAGTACTTCTACTGCCATCCAAAGATTGTCATGTACAGATTTGGAAACAAAAACTTCTTTCCCACAAAACAAAATATTTTACAGGTGATTATATTTTACCACAGAATAAAGTATTTTCAATTACTTTTTTATGTTGAATTTTTATTTTGAAGATATATTTTTGTTAAGAAACTTGAAAATTCAAGGTTGGTCATCATCAATTTTGTTGAAAAGAAAGTGAGTATTTGTGATGAATAATAAGAATAAGAGGAAGAAGATGAAGTGACGATGACTGGAATGGCAAGCCGTGATGGTTCCATTACTCGTATTGGTATAGTAGCCAAATCTATGTGATAACGAACAGATGGAGTGGCTGGTCATGCTGCTTCATCTTAGTGAATTTGTGATTTTATTAAATGGAAAATGGGAAAAAATCATAAAATAATGAGAGCAATTGGTTTAAGGGACGAACGATTTTCATTTTTAATTTCGAAAGATCCGTCGAAAGTGGAGAAGGTGAACACCTTGTAGGGTTGATCTCTGGTTGTCTAGCAGCGGCTGCATTCAAGGTTGCTACAACGACCTGGATTGAAAAAGAAAGAGCTCCACCTAATTCCACTTTCAGTCATATTTTTCGTAAAATTTTATAAATGGCCCGAAGTTTTATTTGAAAGTGTCCCATTTTTTTAAAAATCAGTGAAGTGACCTATTTTTAATTAAAAATTAAAGAAAGAATAAAATTGTCTAACAAAAGTAAAATAAAGAAAGAAAATCATTCAGTTTAAAAAATACAGGGATAAAATAGTCAATTATGTGAAAATACAAAAAGAAAATCATAATTTTTCTGTAAATGTTTATTTTTTTAAAATAGTTATATACTCACGCACCCGAATTGGATAAGAGAATTTCGAACTCAGTCAATTATAAACTCATCGGATATGGATAGGGTAAATGCTTATTCTCTTTTATTAATCAGTGCGTATTTGACATAGATCATTTTTAAACATTTTTCAACTTAAAATTAATAAATACACCCATTTGTCCAGATTTTATTTTAATTTATAAGCTGTTTTTATAATAAAATTACTGTTTTTTTATAAGTACTTTTAAAAAAGTCACAAATTCCAGATATCCTCTAAATTTAATTTATTTTTAAAAATGAATATCATTTATTTGAAAAAATTAGGGTAGTGGAACTTGGTGTGGTGGAAAGGATTAGCAAAAGTGGAAGTATGCTCCAGAGTTTGAGCCCCAACCCTTACTGCTGTAAATATAATTCCTTATTTGGGTGCATGTGTTGAATGCGTAAATAAAATGTGAAAAAAAAGGGGGAAAATTTTTTTGATTGTGAATGAAGCAAAAAGCAAAAAGCAAAAAGCAAAAGTAATTAAGGGATGAGGTCATAAGCGGCATTTCAGCCATAGATTCGTGGCATTTACGCCACCAAACTTCAAATCTTCCGCTATTCGTTGCCTCACGAAACAGAGAAAACAGAAACGGAAATAATTAGAACCAAAAGCACAGCCAAGCAAGCAAGCGAGCTGCCATTTCTTTCCATCGCTCTCGCGGTCTCTGCAAATCAAAGATACACCAAATAGCAATTCTATATTTTCACCAACTTACAAAAATTGCTTAACCGTGACTCTCGTTGTGCTTAATCAGGTTTGATTCATTCTTATTTCATCTCTATTCTTAATACTATTTAAAGATGCAAAGTTCAATTCATTTTTCTTTTTATTTCTATATTATTTAGTTGCGAAAAAAGTAAGGAAACTTGGAAAATAAATGAAATGGAGAAAGCAGAGCTTTATTTGTTGATTTATTTTTTATGTAATGCAAATATGAGGAGCTTATTAGTTTCAGCTTATCTTGATTATTTTGTTACTCGTAGTTGTTCCTTAATTTATTTCTTTAATTTACAATTGTTGCATTTTCTGAAAAGGATTTACTTATTTAGGTTGGAATGCTTGGGTGTATAGTTATATTGTGAACTTTTGGGGGACTGAGAAAAGGTTCTTGGTCCCCATCAGATGAGTTCCTATTCTATGCAGAAGCGGCCGCTTAAGGGAATATAATGAGCTTGCAATTCCGCTCTCCGTTTCTTGGGATTCCACTTTCCACTCCTTTACATAGGCCAAATCGTGCCAATTCCCTGTATTTGGGTACAAATGAGTTTTCAAGAAGGTCGTCGCGCAAACATGTGTATGCTAAAAAGCAGAATGATTGGGTTACTCAAGCAGTCAGGTTTTCCAATTTTTGCGGTAAGTACGTTGTGTTTGTAAGGAATGCCATTGGATCCAGAAGTCAGCTGAAAGTGGAATGCGTGCAAGAGCCTTTTGTTCAAAGCAAAGCTTTTGTGAGGTCCTTGGCTCCACTGTGGACAGAGGGATTGCTTCTGTTCAGAGGTTCAATTTTTGTGGCTGTGATTTCTGGGGTGTGCTTGTTGGTGTGGTATGGGCAGGTCAAAGCCAAGAGATACATTGAGACCAAACTTTTGCCTTCTGTTTGTTCAGTGCTTAGTGATTATATCCAGCGTGAGATTGATTTTGGTAAGGTTCGAAGGATTTCTCCTTTAAGCATAACTCTGGAGTCATGCTCAATTGGGCCTCATAGTGAAGAGTTTTCTTGTGGTGAAGTGCCCACCGTGAAGCTTCGAATTCGTCCTTTTGCAAGTTTGAGGAGGGGGAAAATTGTGATTGATGCAGTTTTGTCTCATCCAAGTGTTGTTATTGTGCAAAAGAAGGATTATAGTTGGTTAGGCATACCATCGTCTGAAGGTGCTATACAAAGGCATTTATCTTCTGAAGAAGGGATTGATTATCGTACTAAAACAAGGAGGGTTGCAAGGGAGGAGTTAGGTGCATGCTGGGTGAAAGAGAGAGATAATGATGCCAAAGAAGCTGCAGAGAGGGGTTACATTACTCCTGAGAGAGATTCTTGTTTGTTTGAAGATGATACTTGGAAGGAGGGTGCCAGTCATTTGACAAATTCAACAAACTACAAGACTTTCTCATGTGTGGATGAAAAGATGCATTTGAGGGACCATCATTGCATGGACACTGGTGTTGATTATGATATGAAACATGCTGATTTGGAAAAATCTTTTGGTGTAAAATTTCCTGGTTCAGGTCTCAAATTTTGGTCTAGTGCGATTAAAGGACCTAAAAAACATAAATTTAAGAGGAAGGCTAATGGATGTGATATCTCTGCAGCTAGTGCAAGTGCAAAACAGCGAATCCTTGAACGTAGTGCATCAGCTGCAATAGCGTATTTCCGTGTCCTGTCCAGTGGGGACTTTAACGAGTCTTCTCAAGAATCTGATGGTTATCATCAGGTGAACATTGACTCTTTTTTCGAACAAAGCCAAGGCAGTGATAATGCTGATATATCTGTTAATATAAGTAGCAGGGACAAAGGTTTAACTTCTGGCAGCCAGACAGTAGAACATGACAAAAGCAGAGGACTCTTGCCTCTTACAAGGAATGAAGATTTACTTGGTTGGACATATGATTTCAGTCTTAGACGTGATCCGTTTCTTTGGACCCTATGTAAACTAATTGAAGCAGTGAAAGTTGGTGAAACTCTGCCTTCAACCAGAAGTACTGTGGATGATGCAAAAACCAATGGTTTGAACAATGACGATTTACTAGTAGATACTGTAAATAAAAATATGGATGTATATAAATCTGAGATCAAAACTGGTCTTGCATCTCAAGACAATACTTCCAAAAAGCTTGAGCCTGCAGTGAACCATCCAGTCCCCAGTTCATCCATGAGCTTGAAATCTGGCTTAGCTTCTTTTACTGAAAATATCAGGGGACGGCTATCTCATCTTTTTTCTGGTCCCATCCAAAATCTGAAGTCAGGCGTGGGTCCCAAAGTTGAAGATATTGTTGCAGAGCTTGTTGATGGGGTAGATGTAGTGCAGACTGAAGGAATTGAAAAGATGCTTCCAGTTTCCCTGGATTCTATTCATTTCAAAGGTGGAGGACTGATGTTGCTTGCGTATGGTGACAGAGAGCCAAGGTAAGACACATTTGAAATTCATATATTAATATATTATCATTGTTTCTTTCTTGCAAACAGCATTATATTTCCTCTGATATCTGTTGTACTGAAGAGCAGATTCAGAGCATAATTATGTAACATAGCTTTTCTTCTGCCTACCATGTATGGAGTTGAGTGTATGGTTGGTTCCCAGGTTCAAAACTAAAATTGTCTTGTTAGAGGGACGTTAATGAGAGGGGAGACTTATGTTAATGGGTATTTTGACTGTTTTTGGTTATGTAATTGGAAAACATCTAGTAGCTGGATCAAATGACCATTCTTTGATAGAGATCATATATTATTTTGTATTTCATGTAACCACACCAGTCACTCTGAATGCTCACTTACTTAGCATACAGTTGCAAAGTCAAATTTTTACAAGGAATTTTCTATAATGAACCAATCATCAATTTTCTATAATGGGAAAGTAATATAGTTTAACACATTCTATTATATATATATATATATATAGAGAGAGAGAGAGAGAGAGAGGTAGGTAGGTGTGGTGTGGGGAGGTTAATATGGTATGAGGGATATGAGTTTAACAATCTAAAGTTATTGCAAAGGTCCTAAAACTATAAGATGGAAATATGAGTTGTCTGTACCTGCAATGAATTTCTTAACATGTTAGATTCTATAGTAACATTTCCATGTTTTGTTGGTACATTGGGATGATAAAGAATAAGCGAAGCAGTTTAAATTTGGACCCTGAATATCCTCTTTTTTTTTAAGTTTGTTAAAGTTCTTTTATGAAAATGAAAAGCTAAATTTGTGCAAGATCTTTTTAGTCTCAAAGAATTAGTTATTTGGTTTCAAATAATTGTTCGATGGCTATTTTGTTTGGAAAAGCATTTTATACTATTTTTTATTCGTAGGAATTAGAGAAATCAGTTTTAAATTAAATAAAGTAAATTAAAATGTCTTTTGTGAATGTAATGATTTATAAATTAATAACTATGCTAGTGATTGTGAAGAATAGTGTATTTAGAGTCATTATTAAAAAGTTAGCAAGACATGTAACATCCGATGTTTGATAAACTTATAGATATGAGGCTTTAATATGCTACTGGAATGATAATATTACAAACATGTTTCACTAACAATAATGCCTACAGGGTATGATATCCAACCTTAGTGAAAATTGGGGATAATGTTGTCAAAATGTTACTTGATGAAGGCAGGTCACAACATATATCCTTTCCCTGCCTATGCATGCAAATGTGTGGAGAACGTTTTACTTGCAGATGCAGCTGTCTTTGGTTTTCCAAAAAAAAAAAAAAAAAAAAAAGAATAGAAGAATTATTGATGAAGGCAGGTCACAACATATATGCTTCCTTGCTTTAAAGATAACTTGTTTGCTTTCTTGCACCTCGGTTGAGGGAAAAAATCTATTAAGTTTGAAAACACTGATATGAATCTTCAAAACTGATGCTATGTGGAACATGATTCATGCATATATTTTTTAATCTTGTTGTGTTTGCCTAGAATTCTGGCTGAGTACAGCAGTTTAACCGCCACAAATCTTTTAAATTTTGTAATTTGTCTATTATGGATTTAAAAGTTTATGTTTGATTAACTGATGATGGTGTCTCAACTTCAAAATAAGATGCAACTGTTTTTCATTGAATGCATTTTCTGAAGCAGGATGAAGGTTTTTTTTTTTTTAAATTTTTTAACAATTGCGTTATTAATTATTGTTTTATGATTTCAATGCATTGCATGTAGAGAAGTGGAGAATGTCAATGGACATTTTAAGTTCCAAAATCACTATGGTCGTGCGTACGTCCAGTTGAGTGGCAACTGTAAGATGTGGAGATCTGATCAAGTATCTGAAAGTGGTGGCTGGTTATCTGTAGATGTTTTTGTTGATAGTATAGAGCAGCAATGGCATGCTAATTTAAAAATTGTCAAACTCTTTGCCCCGGTAAGGTATTAAATTTGATATGCATTACATAAATTTGTACGACCTTTTGTTTCTAAAAGAAATCAAAGAGCTACAATGTATGGTGTGTTAACCCTGTCCTTTTTTCACAGCTTTTTGAAAGGATTTTAGAAATTCCAATTACTTGGTCCAAAGGGAGAGCGACCGGTGAGGTGCTTTTCTAACTTAGTCATTTTTCTCTCTCCCTCTGTTCTTTTTTTTTGGCTTGCTCTATTGCTTTTCTTATTTTAGAACTGTATCAGCAGTTTCAATAATTTTTGGAGTTATAGTGCTTTACTGTTTCAAGTTCTTTTGCATTTGATTATAGTAGCAGAAAGTTAGTAACTGATGATATGGATTTAATAATGTTGGAAGTGATGAGATTTTCTATATTAAATGTCATGATTTAGTATTATGTTATTGTGGACTTCAATAGGCTATTCTGTAATTAATGAGCGATTGGTGCCTTATTTCTCAGAGTTAATTATGAATTAATTGACTGATATATCCTAGTATAGAAGGGGATGTATGTCCTTATTGATATGTAAATGTAATGAAGTGATTCACAATGTTGTCCTATATTTTATATTATTATTTTTATGCAAATCTAATCTCTTTAGTCTTTCTCAAATTCATATTATTTCTCAGTATTTCTACATGGTACAAAACCTAAACTAAGGGTAGAAATTTTTTTCTTCTCATTTTCTTCTACCTCTCTTACTAAATTTCTGCGTTTTTAGACATAAAATACCTCTAAACCAGGCCCATTTCTCTTGACTTCTTATCATCCTCCTCCTCAATGAGATCTAATCTTATTCTCTTCAATCTATCATATCTTCATCTAAAGTATTTTCCCACCAAGACTAATCTTTCTCTACTGTTCAATATATAAGAAGGGTGCGGGAGAGTGTGGTTGTGTTTTGTCTTAAGCATGTGACAGTCTTTCTTTTTTCTCTCTATTTCTTCTCACTACAATCTCTAGCTGATCTTCCTTTCAAATCCAAAATAAGCAATACTACTACTACTACTACTACTACTCTCTCTCTCTCTCTCTCGATAAGAGCACTGCCAGAATGGCTTTCTTGTCTGCCACTTCTGCTCCATCTCCTTGATGCCTGCAAATGGTGGAGGAACCATACGTTTAGATTTTTTGATTGATACCCATTCTTCTTCCTTTATTTTGTCCCCCACATTCCTTTCAACTTCATGTGGGTTTCATGATCTTGTTTTCTATTCAATTCCATCTTCAGTTTCCTCTCGTCTTTTTCCAGTGGGAATATCCACCTTTGATCTTCAAACACTAGGATTTAATGTGCAATTCCGTCTGCAGAATGATGAGTCTACATGCTGCTTTCTCTGCGTCCTAAACTAGAGTTGATATTGCAGAATTGAGAGGCAAAGAGTCAAAAAAAAAAAAAAGAAGTTTTTGATTTAGAAAATTATTAACGAAGGGATTTTCTACATTAAATGCAATGATTTATAATCATGTTATTGTTGAATTACATAGTTATTAGGATATTTTGTAATTAATGAGTGGTTGGTGCCTTAATTCTGGGAGTTGTGTCTACTAATTGTAGTGGTTCACAATGTAGTCCTATAATATATTATCTGTATTCTAGTTCCAGTTTCTCTATTCTTTCTCAGTTTCTTATTATTTCTCAATAGTACTACAAAGAATTTGATTTCATGGGCATTTAAAAAAAATTGATTTCATCGGAATTCTTTTAATATGTAGTCTATTTTTCACTTGAAATGATGCTAAATTAGAGATGCCTAGTTATAAACTGCAGTCCCACATGGGTAGTTAGAATCAGCTTGTGTTTAAGCTCTATCGATAAGATTCTAGGGTTTTGATAGAAGAGTTAATAAAAGTAGAACAGAGAGAAAACAGGGTGAAATAGAGAGAAACAGAGAGAAAATAGAGAAAGAGAAACTGTATTATCAGAACTAGAAATCACTGATCCAATCAGCTCTTCTACTCTCTAATCTATTTATACTTCTACTAAGCCTCCCACCCAATTCTGAATTAATAACAGAATTGTTACTAGTTGCCTAACAACCTGCTGATGTGTCCCCTAGGAATGATCAGCATAACAGACTGCATGAGACACACCACAATTATTCGCTAAAATAAAATGCTTATATCATAACATCTATTCTTGTCATCCAGGATCCAATGCTGTGATTCTACTTTAGCCAACAGCTACCTATCATGCTTCCAATGTCAGATTAGATCCATCTTTTATTTTATTATATTTTGTGTCCACAATTTGTCGCTACCTACACTTATGAATGGAACAACTGACTTGAAGTTTGATATAGTTCATATTGCTTCTTTCAAATTGTTTGATCTGGGCTGAGTTTCTTAAATTTGGCTGTTCATAACTTGAGAGAAGGATATTGTCTTAGCATGCTTTTCTAGTTTCTTCTGCTGGCTACAGAACTCAAAATTATCTCCCTTGGTTGGTACTAAAATTTTCCATCCATAGGCTGAAGCAATCTAGTGTTTAGTTTTTTTAGGTTTTTTTTAGTTTTTGTTTTCATATATGTTATCTTTAAAGACATTGGTCAAGGGGTTTAAATTTTATTATTTGTTATGATTCTAATGTTTATTTGGGTAGCGCTATGAATAATAGTATATACATTTCATTATTTGCAGGTTCATATTTGCATGTCAAGGAATGAAACATTTCCTAATATTCATGGCCAACTCGATGTTACAGGATTAGCCTTTCAAATCTGTGATGCTCCATCATCATTCTCTGTATGTTCTAGTCCTACAAGTTTTAGAATGTTTTCCTTCCCTTTTCTTTGTGGAATATGGAGATATTTACTTGATTGTTTCCATGTTTTAGTTTTCAATGTTTACGTGCTTGATTCTTTTATGTTTTACACTGCATTTTGTTTTTGAAATTTGAAACTAATTTAATTTCAAAATCTTGCATTGTACCATCATCTATTCTTTTCGCAGGACATTTCAGCAAGTTTATGTTTTCGTGGTCAACGAGTATTTCTACACAATGCAAGTGGTTGGTTTGGTGACATTCCTTTGGAAGCTTCTGGAGATTTTGGCATTCATCCAGAGGAGGGAGAGTTTCATCTTATGTGTCAGGTATGGAATGTATGATTGCCTGGTTTCTTGATGCACGTAACTCTTGATTCCAGAATTTGTTGTATCAAGTTTGAATTACTTTTACCTTTTTTGGGATCAAAAGGTGAGTGTGACAATTTCGAGAATGAGGTCATGAAATTGAAAATATGGCTGGTAGACTTTTGCAAAGTTCAAATGCTATGATTGATATATGTATGTGCTTATATTATCTTTTTCGTTGACAATAGATCTAGTAAATCAGGGTTTTATTGCACCCATAGATCTAGAATACTGTGAGGAAGTTGGCTTTATGAAAGTCTTTTTGTAACCTAATTTACAACTATGTTTGCTATATGTTAACAATAGATCTAGTAAATCAGGGTTTTATTGCACCCATAGATCTAGAGTACTGTGAGGAAGTTGGCTTTATGAAAAGTCTTTTTGTAACCTAATTTACAACTATGTTTGCTGTATGTTAATGTGTTCCTGGTGATACACTCTAATCCCTTAGCTATGTTGACAGTTATTGTTGTCAATGTCAGATTTCAAATAGATTTGAAGGGGAAATTGAGAAGGAGATGTATGTGGGTTTCCCTTCTTCATTGAAGGCCGTGGCTGGTGTGGATATCCTTGTCATTTAATTAAGTGGTTGTGGAAGTTCTTGATTGATAAAATGTTTACCTCATAAAGCAAAGGAGAACCATTTGCAAAAGTTCACCTTTTTATGTGTTTTCAAGATATGAAAAGTACTTTTCTTGCAGCTTAGCTTTCTTCTCCTGCTGCAAATAATTGTGGCATGAAAGTCTTTCATCTTAGTATCAATGGCACACCTTCATACTTATAGCCAATCCTATAAGTTTCATCTCATTAAACTTGGCGTTGCGATCTTCTCTCATATTCTAATAATCAAAGTATGATTCAATAGATTGTGGATATTGCAAATAGTGTATGTCTTAGCACTTCTTCAAAATCCGGTTTCCTGAATTTCTCTATCTTGTTTGTCAATAGTAATTTTTATTTTTGTGGCTGTAATCGTCCTCTACCATTCCGAGGACAGTTTGAAGATCTTCACCGGCCATATTTTATACATTTTGAGAAAGGAGAAGATATGTCATTCCATTGGTTGCCTGCCAGGGTTAGTAGAAGGGATTATCTTAAGCTTCTTATCCAGCTTAGCTTCCATTAGATACAATCTCATCATCTTTATAGTTTCATGTTCTTGAGGATGTGAATCAAGCTTTGGATTGCATTCAGCTTTTGTAATCATCATTCAGGAAGAGTAAAACAGCATATTTAAGGGATCTTGAACTCGGATACAAAATTGATGTTGAATAGCTTTCATGTTTTTGTTGCAGCTCTGAACAATTCCTGTGAACAGTAGTAGTGAATTGGAATTATTCTTGAACCTCTGGAACAAAATTGATATTGAATAGCTTTCATGTCTGGTTCACACTGAACAATTCCTGTGAACAATAGCAGTGAATTGAAAACAGTACCCTGAAATGTAGAACTAACCAGTTGCAGTGGCACGTTCGGGTGTTACTTCTTTTCTTGTGTCTTATTCTGATTCCTGAACAACTAACAGTTTTTGCATTCTGGATATATTCAGGTTCCTAGTGTTGAAGTAAACGCCCTGATGAAAACATTTAAGATGAGACCACTGCTATTCCCAGTAAGTGTCCCAACTCCTCCGGTGCCAAAATGCATTACTCATACATTTTACGTCTCTGATTAAGCATGTAACATTAAGTTCCACAATTTCATTTGCTAGTTCAACATGAATTTCAATTCATATTAGAAAATTGAATGCCATTTCTTTTTTTTTTTTTGTACCAATTGGTTCATGGTATTTTGTGAAATTGAAAAAAAAAAAAAAAGTGGGGTGTTTAAACTTGGCCACTTTAAATGCAACTATAATCTCCTTCCTCTGTTGGCTGCAGTTAGCAGGTTCTGTAACTGCTGTATTCAACTGCCAAGGCCCCTTGGATGCCCCTATATTTGTGGGAAGTGGAATGGTGTCCAGGAAGATATCACATTCAGTTTCAGGTGCCCCTGTATCTGCTGCATATGAAGCAATGTTGAAAAGCAAAGAGGCTGGTGCTGTAGCAGCACTTGATCGTGTTCCATTTTCATATCTATCAGCTAATTTCACATTTAACACTGACAATTGTGTAAGTTGTCTTGGACAGTGAAACATGCAAAAAATAGAATGGCAACCATCTTCCACTATCAGCATTGTTGTTTGTATTGTATACTATTTTGAATTAGCTTATTAAATCTTAAAAAGTTTACTTCTTAGGTTGCTGACATGTATGGAATTAGAGCAAGCCTTGTGGATGGTGGTGAAATTCGAGGGGCAGGGAATGCTTGGATTTGCCCTGAGGTGAAATACTTACACTACCGTCTACTTATGTGTGTATGCAGACACATGAGCATATGATCGGTGTCATCCTTTTTTTTTTTCCTTAGAAAAGTGGATATTTTGTCTTTTTGGTTTGTGATCTTTCTAGAATTTTACTATTTTGTCTTCTTACTGACATTTTAGATCTCTTAACTCAAGGAAGACACTCATCACACTATTATGACAGGTCATCATGTGGAGATCATTTCTTCGTATGATCTATTTTGACATATTATAGCTTTTGGACTGCTTAATCATTGTTCATGAAGTTGTACTTGGTTTTCATGATCTTGCCATGCCGTACTTGGATGAATTTTTAACCTTCTTAATTTGCACCATAACTTTAAGTTGTTATACCATAGGCTGATGTGTTTAATGTTTTCCTTTTCTTTCTTATGATGATGACAATCATGTGTATAAAATAAGAATGGATTACTATGTTATGGTCGATCTTTTTATGACTAAATGGAGCTTTGAGTATTTGTTTTCATAATTTATTTTATTTCTAATTTCTGATGTAAAAACTTTATAACAACAGGGGGAGGTGGATGATACGGCAATGGATATAAATTTCTCTGGAAATTTGTACTTTGATAAGATCATGCATCGATATTTTCCCAGTTACCTTCAGCTGATGCCACTGAAATTGGGGGATCTAAATGGAGAAACAAAAGTTTCTGGATCACTTTTGAGACCGTGAGTATAATTGATTTTCATTTACAATCTCTTATTGCCTCCCTTTCGATTCTTTCTTTCATTTGTTTTTACTTTTGTGCTGGTTGTATATGCATTGTTTTCAGGAGATTTGACATCAAGTGGATTGCACCGAAAGCTGAAGGATCATTTAGTGATGCTCGAGGAGACATTGTGGTCTCACATGATTACATTACAGTCAATTCTTCATCAACAGCTTTCGAATTATACACAAAACTTCTGACGACTTATGATGATGACTACTGGGTAGACAGAAAAGAGTTTGATTCAAAGAATGGTATTCCTTTTACAGTTGAAGGAGTTGAGTTGGATCTGCGCATGCGTGGTTTTGAGTTTTTCAGCTTGGTCTCTTCTTATCCTTTCGATTCTCCAAGACCTTCACACCTCAAAGCAACTGGAAAAGTCAAATTTCAGGGGAAGGTTGTGAAACCTGCTACCATTGCTAAGGAGCAGGGACTTCATTCTGAGGATAGTACGTCCTATGGGCAAATAGAGGGGAACAAAGAAAGTCTATTTGGTGAGATTTCAGTATCAGGTCTCAGATTGAACCAGTTGATGCTGGCACCTCAATTGGTTGGGCAGTTGGGCATTTCACGTGAGCGTATTAAAGTAATGGCTTAACTTTTCATCTCTCAATATTGTTATTGTTCATTATGAATTTCTAATGATAGAATTTGGATAACCTAATTACTAGGTCTATGGCTTTGCAGCAGCAAAAGGGTTTTAGTCATTGATTTTGTTTAGTAGGGTCTGCATATGCATTGATGTATAATCTGTGTGCATATTTAGTATGTTGGTAGAATATGAGGCCATAGTTCATGATGGATTCTTGCTATAGTTATATGTCAACTCTTTTTTCCCTTAATATACCAAAGAATCTGAATTGTAACCTCTTGCTGATAGTGCAGTTGGATGCCATGGGTAGGCCAGATGAAAGTCTTGCTTTTGACGTTGTGGGGCCACTACAACCTACCGGTGAAGAAAACATACGTAATGGCAAATCGTTGTCGTTTTCCCTCCAGAAGGGGCAACTTAGGGTTAACATGTCTTTTGAACCTCAACATTCAGCTACCTTGGAGGTATCTTTAAGCCCTGTATACTTGGGGCAAATATAATTTTTGTTCTGTTTTTTTGTAGTCCGTTGTAAAATGTGTAGGTACTACCTTTGTCCGAGTTTGAGTCATTGAAACAGGTCCTTGTAATAAATTCAAGGGCAGGGCTTTGAAAAAACTAGGCCCTCCCCTTATCCTTGTGAAGTGCTTATGGACTTGGATACATTTATTTTGGTCTTTACCGTGTTGCATAAAAATGCATTTCTTTTTGGGAAAGTAGATATTTGACTTTTCTGCCTATTTATGACTCGGTTATAGGTACGCCATCTGCCACTGGATGAGTTGGAGTTGGCTTCACTCCGGGGAACAGTTCAAAGGGTACGCTAAGGCTATTGTCTTATTTATGATCTATCTTTCTCATTGTTATCCTTTCAGTTTTTGTTGTTCTTCTTGAGATGGTACTCATTGTTGAGCAGTTGAGGTATGAGCATGCATTGAATTTATTTTTGATTTCCTTTCATAATGCACAGATATAAGGTATGAGCTTGCATATGAGTCAGTGTGGGTAAGAGTCATTCTTGTAGATGGGAAATAAGCCTATTGTTAAGAATCAGTATCCACAAGTCTTAAGTTTCCGATTGAACTTGTTCACTTTTAATATTTTGAGAATCATGATAAATTTGCTTCCGCAAGATGGATCATGTTATGATTTTAAGCTTCAACAGTAATGTTTTACATCCAGTTTATTATGTTTACATGATTGTAAAATTTCATCATGACTTGTATAATGACTTGATAAGATTGCAAAGGAGAAGAAGACATGATATGATGCTTGTACAATGCTATTATACCTGTAAATTGCAACCAATTGCTTTCTTTCTGAGCAAATCTATGTATATAGAATGGAAAAAAGGTCCCAACTATAGCAATTCATGTCTAGATCTAGATTTAGATTATCAGGGAAGACACCAATATTCTGTAATAATGCAATATGATAATATCATCTATTTGAAATCACAAGATTCCAAACCTACCTGGTTATTGATATTATCCCCCTCCAGGTGGCAGGCTTATGATAAGAGAAATAAAACAATTGAAGAATATCCTTAATTCTAGCTGTACTTGTCTTTTGAAGCCCTTAATTTAGTTGTTGAATGTAATGTAGTTGTTGTAGGTGAATGACTAATTTTAGCTGTAGTTGTTAGGTGAACAATGTGGAAACAATCCATTCAACTATATCTCCTTGTGGGTTGTGCTGGATAGGCAAATCATCAAATGTGAGAGTGAATTGAAAATTGAACGAAGAAGAATCTGCTTTAGAAAGACGAACCTTAAGTTATGACTTGGAACAGTTCATTAAATCCAGATATGGGTATATTGCTTGGGCACTTTAATGATTTCTCTCCATTTTGTCTTCAATTGCTATTAACTGAAAATTTCATTTCAACAGATATTTGAAATCTTACAGAAGTATTCAGCTGCATACTTGTAATGATGTCAATGGTGGCATGCTGCTTTTGCTTTTACACGTGTTTATGACGTTTAAAACTCATCTAATGTTCTGCTATTGTTAATTATTGGTAATATGATTTTAGTTCTAGCTTATGTTTATGGTATTTATTATTATTTTTTACTTTCAGGCAGAAATTCAGCTGAATCTTCAGAAAAGAAGAGGTCATGGTGTATTATCTGTGCTTCGTCCAAAATTTAGTGGAGTTCTCGGTGAAGCTTTAGATGTGGCTGTTAGATGGAGTGGAGATGTTGTAAGTGCCTAAACTTTCAGTATGATGAATCGTACAACTTTTGTTAAATGCTTGCTTGAATTACTAAGGATTCTTAAGCCTAGTCAGTTGCATGCTCTATATTCATGTCCTAACTTTTATAGTAGTTGTATTTTATATTAAGGCTAATTGGGTTTTCAAAACTCATATTTGAGAACATACGAGTAATGATCTTTTTTTTTTTTTTTGTCTTTTCTTTACTCGTTAGGTGAGAATATGTTTTCAAAATATTTGCCGTTGATGGTTGTTACACGAAATGTACCCTGATCTGAAAAAAAAAAAACCTGCCATCCTTGAGGCCTACAACATATATGAATTATTGTACTTTGTATAGGTAAAATATGAGTAATCGCATGACATTTTATTGGAGCTTCGATATCTATTAATATATGCTTGGTGTTAAATGTCTGCATGCATGAGGCTTTCAATATAGTCAGCTTTTGGGAGTTCTACGTAGGCATCCTCTTGCATCATGTTTGAGTGGTTTTAACCCATGGCAACCAACATGGAAAAATGTAACATTTTCCCCATCACTCCCCTTGTGATGATGTTGTATTCTTTTTCTTTACACATTGTACTTGCAATGTTGTGGCTGTTGTTCTCACTGGTTAAGGTGGTAACTTTTAGATTATTGTTGAGAAAACTGTTCTGGAGCAAATCAATAGCCGCTATGAACTTCAAGGTGAGTATGTGTTGCCTGGCACCCGAGATAGAAACCTTGCTGGAAAAGAAAGAGATGGTCTGTTCAAAAGGGCAATGACTGGCCAATTAGACAGTGTCATATCTTCTATGGGAAGATGGAGAATGAGACTTGAAGTCCCTCGAGCTGAGGTTGCTGATGTGCTTCCACTTGCTAGGCTTCTTTCGAGAAGTACAGATCCTGCTGTTCGATCTAGATCAAAGGTTTTTTTTTTGGCTTAAACATTTGAATTATATTGGTATCTTGTATTGTTATAATCACCTGGAACTAGTATTAAAGACATGATTGCTTATTAATATATTGACTGAGATGCTGCTAATATTTTCAAATTTTCATTTTGAGAATTCTAATATTTTCCAATTGAGATCACTAATTACTGCTAATGTTCCTTTTAGGACCTTTTCATTCAAAGTTTGCAGTCAATAACATTACATCCTGAAAGTCTTCAGGACTTGCTCGAGGTACTGTGTTCAGTTGATTCATCATCTTATTCAATTTTTTCATTTTTTCAAGAAATGCATGCAGGTGACATTGATTGGAATGACACATGTACCCACGTCTGTTTATTCTTGATTTGACAGTTTTATGAAATTTCAGGTAATTCGAAGACATTATACTCCATCAAATGAAGTCATTTTGGAAGATATAAGTCTTCCAGGTTTGGCTGAACTTAAAGGTCGGTGGCATGGGTCTCTTGATGCTAGCGGTGGAGGAAATGGGGACACGATGGTATTTATATTTTTGGTTTTTGCATGAATCCTTAAACTGAAATGATGTCTTACCATTTTTTTTTTTTTGACAACTATGTTCGCCAGGCAGAATTTGATTTTCATGGAGAGGATTGGGAATGGGGAACCTACACAAGTCAGCGTGTTCTAGCGGTTGGTGCATACAGCAATAATGATGGTTTGCGCCTTGAAAAGATCTTTATCCAAAAAGATAATGCCACAGTACATGCCGATGGCACTTTATTGGGGCCAAAAACCAATCTTCATTTTGCTGTTTTGAACTTCCCTGTCAGCCTAGTCCCAACCGTGGTTCAGGTCATTGAATCTTCAGCTGCTGACATGGTTTGTTCTCTGAGACAACTTTTAGCTCCTATTCGAGGTATATTGCATATGGAAGGAGATCTAAGAGGCAGCCTTGAAAAACCAGAATGTGATGTGCAAGTACGGCTATTGGATGGTGCTATTGGGGGCATAGATCTTGGACGAGCCGAAATTGTTGCTTCCCTAACCTCTGCCAGTCGTTTTCTATTCAATGCTAAATTTGAACCAATCATCCAAAATGGCCATGTGCATATCCAAGGAAGTATTCCCATTAATTTTGTCCAAAATAACTCATCAGAGGAAGAAAGTAAAGAAGCTGATAAAAGTGGAACAACTTGGATTCCTGGTTGGATGAAGGAAAGGAGTAGAGAGTCTAATGGGGAAGCCAGTGAGAAAAAACTTTTTAGGGAGAGAAATGACGAGGGTTGGAATACTCAGTTAGCAGAAAGCTTAAAAGTCTTGAATTGGAATTTCTTAGATGTGGGAGAGGTTAGGGTTGATGCTGATATCAAGGATGGGGGGATGATGATGTTGACTGCTTTATCTCCTTATGTCAACTGGCTTCATGGCAATGCTGATGTTATGCTTGAGGTGTGTCAAGATATGTTATTTTGTTTTTACTTCATGCATGATTGAAAATTTGTGTTTTTGCTATGTAATGTACCCCTCAGGATTTAGTTACAACTTACATGATGATTTTGATGTGTTTTTAATCTAACAGGTCAGAGGTACAGTTGAACAGCCTGTGGTTGACGGATATGCCTCATTCCACAGAGCGTCTATATCTTCACCCGTACTTAGACAGCCACTTACAAATTTTGGTGGGACGGTACATGTGGCATCAAATAAGCTATGCATCACTTCATTAGAGAGCCGGGTAAGCAGAAGGGGAAAACTATTTGTAAAAGGCAACTTGCCCCTCAGAACGAGTGAAGCATCTGTCGGCGATAAAATTGATTTAAAATGTGAAGTCCTAGAAGTACGGGCAAAGAATATGTTGAGGTACTTATTTCTAACTTGAAGATCATTACAAGATATATTCTTTCTTTGTTTTGTCATGGAGTAAATCGCTCATTAAATATAATAAGAGAAGATATAAGGGACTTGTAATGAAACGCATTTTGGAATTAGCACAAGCCAATTAGTTTTGTGCAGGATAGGTTCCAACACTAATCCCTTATAAGCCCACGTGTGGTCATGCCCATGCAGAGTTTAATTACATTGAATATAGTTATCCTAAAACAATTTTCTGTGCACTCAAGAAAAGAGAATTTACATATTCCTTATGTACTTGGAACTTCTGATGCTCAACTTCATCATCTTCTTCTTCTGCCGCTGCAGCATTTTTTTCTTCTTTCAATTTTTTATCGTACTTATGTGGTTCAGAGAGAACTGATATCAACATAATTTCAGTGGCCAGGTTGACACTCAGTTGCAAGTAACAGGTTCTATACTACAGCCAAATATCTCAGGAAATATTAAATTGAGCCATGGGGAAGCATACCTACCTCATGATAAGGGCAGTGGAGGTACTGCTTTTAATAGATTGGCATCAAATCAGTCCAGCCTCCCGGGCAGGGGGCTCAATCGAGCAGTGGCTTCTAGATATGTTTCTCGGTTTTTCAGTACAGAACCTGCCGCTTCAAAGACCAAATTCCCGCAAACTACCGGTAAGGCATCATTCATCAATTTGTGTCTATCAACCGTCTGCTAATGTTAGAAATCAAATTTTGGCTATCTTTTCAGAAAATCAGTAATAATCTATGGAAATTTTTCCAACTCTTAAAATGTTTACCACCTGGAATTACACGGGTCAAACTTTGAGGATAAATGGATTGGGAAATGTTTTTCTTTGTTACTGAAATGCATTTCTTATAATCTACTGATTTTACATTATTTTCTGTTGTTTTTTGTCCATTTGCAGTTAAATCAACTGAAGTTGAAAAGGACTTTGAGCAAATTAGCATTAAACCAAATATAGATGTTCGCCTTAGTGATTTGAAACTTATGTTAGGACCTGAGTTGAGGATAGTTTATCCTCTGATTCTGAATTTCGCAGTGAGTGGAGAACTTGAGCTAAATGGCTTGGCTCATCCAAAATGGATAAAACCTAAAGGTGTTCTAACATTTGAAAATGGTGATGTCAATCTTGTTGCTACTCAAGTGAGTACTCTATTTTCTTCCAGTTAAATATTGTTCATAAAAGAACAGTTTCATCAGGCTGGCTTCTATTCCGCTAAATATGTTGATATCTAACTTGAATGCAGGTAAGGCTTAAGCGGGAACATCTAAATATAGCAAAATTTGAGCCTGAGTATGGACTAGATCCCATGTTGGACTTGGCTTTAGTTGGATCTGAGTGGCAGTTCAGGATACAAAGCCGGGCCAGCAATTGGCAAGATAAACTGGTGGTGACCTCAACGCGTTCTGTGGAGCAGGATGCCCTTTCGCCTACCGAGGTAACAAAAAAAAAAAAGGCTCTACCATATGTTTTGTTAGACATCGCCTATTTGAATATCCATATGCATATAACATCTGTGGCATTTTTCTAATTGATTATTGATAATTATGGCTTATGGGAGAGAAGGGAAGATGGAGATCGTGCAATTTTTTAGTATATGTTCCTTTGTTTTTATTTAACGTTCCTAATGTTAGATTAAAATGATTTTGATATCATAAATGCGATCTTTTTTTATCATAAATGTGATCTGATTTTATGAAAATTCTCATTTTTAGGCTGCTAGAGTTTTTGAAAGCCAGTTAGCAGAATCCATATTGGAGGGTGATGGCCAGCTTGCATTTAAAAAGCTTGCTACAGCTACACTTGAAACACTGATGCCAAGAATAGAAGGGAAAGGAGAATTTGGTCAGGCCAGGTGGAGGCTAGTCTATGCCCCTCAAATTCCAAGTTTACTTTCTATGGATCCTACCATCGATCCTCTTAAATCGTTGGCCAATAATATCTCATTTGGAACTGAAGTTGAGGTGCAGCTCGGGAAGCATCTTCAGGTTATCTCAGTTCTAATAATGTTTCTAGCTCTTCTTGAAAGCATTACATTCTTCTTCCTGCTAACATTGTACTTTCCTGATTCTGCGAGTTAAAAAAATAATTAACTTCAAATTATTTGAACAAATGCCTAATGATGGCTGGTGATAAAATTCCTTGTGATTGTCAAAATAATTTTCTTTGTATCTTGTTTAGGCCTCGATCGTAAGGCAGATGAAAGACTCGGAAATGGCGATGCAATGGACTTTGATCTATCAGCTGACGAGCCGGTTGAGAGTGCTCCTGCAATCTGCTCCTTCCAAACGCCTGCTTTTTGAATATTCTGCTACGTCACAGGACTAACGAATGAATTGGTGCAAGGCAAGCAACATCTTTTAACAGGAGTGGTTGGCAAGGCAAGCAACATCTTTTAACAGGAGTGGTTGGCAGTCACGAACGCAAGATCGAAGGGTATTGGGGGTCTAAAAAAATTTTTGAAGAAAAATGAAGAAAAAAGCAAGGAATTTAAAAAAAAAAAAATTGGGTGGGGGGGGGGGGGGCCGCTGCTGGAGCTACTACCGGGCCCCCTCCTAGGTCCGTCCCTGGTGGTTGGGTTTATTAATCTGTTCATATCCATTTTAGCATAGTATAGTAGAAAAGATTAAAAGATATAGAATGTCAAATTAGATTTAGATATTTAATTATTCTTTTGCTCAAAATGAATGAGCTTGTTCATATGTTCAGTTTACTGTTTTACCGGCAAAATCAATGAAATATGTTCGCATTTTAAATGGTAATGGGTATGGCAACTCATCCAGGAATCAAGCTTTATGTCAGTGTAAAATGGCTGTTTTATATGCCGTTTAGACAAGTGAAGTTGGGGGGAACTTAAATACATCTACATACGAACCAACCTTTGCGTAAAAATTGTAATAATTACACATTATTTCTAATTTTATAACTGATTCACATCAAGGCTAACTAATACTACTGATATATACTAACCAGTCTTCCTTTTTTTATGCAAAAAATGTTAATTAGAACGGTTCAACTTGAGGTGAATCTAGATTTTCGGTCGAAATCATACAGTTAAACTTGTTATTTTACATGGGAATTGAGTGGGTCGCGAGTTGAGTCAGTGGACTCTACAAATTGCATTTCAATCGTCTCATAAAGGGAGAAGGCTCTTTGGATCTTTGGCTATTACAAAGACATTGATAGAGCTCTTTTATGATTAAATGAGCTAGCAATTATAAGAAAAGAAAGAAAAGGGGCAAATAAACAAATAGCAGATTGTTACAAAAGCTTTTAAAATCCAATTATATCCCTCCAACATTTGCATATAATAGAAATATCACTGAAGTTATTGTCAAAAAAAAGAAAGAAATATAACTAGTATATATTTATATTTATATTTATATTTAAAAAAACTGATATATTTATATACTTTTTCATAAATTCATGAAAGCTCATAGCACCACCACCATAACCTTCTACCGCCTCTGATTGCTGGATTCCGGCGATTTTTGCTGGAATATATTTATATATTTTTTCATAAATTCATAAAAATTCATTACACTACCGCCATAACTTTCCACCACCTATGGCTGCCGGATTTATATAAGGATGTATTTATATACTTTTCATAAATTTATTATTTAAGCTAATATTTTTATTTTTTGTTGTTGGAGTTACTTTGTATGTGTATAAGTATATAAATATATACTATGTTTGATTAATTTTTTTTGAAAATTAATAAATTTATAGGAATATATTCATTCCAAGGTAAACAAAATGGCTTGAGCCGTTTTAGAAACAGGAGAAGTTAGCAACTAATAGTTTTTCAAACTTATTGGTAAATAGCAAGAAGTTTCATAAATTCACTAAATAGCATATTTTAGAATCTGAATTTTTTTTTTTTTAATTCTAAGAATAACCTTATATACTAATCATTATATAAATTCCAAATTTATATACTGATCACTATATAAATCAATATATAAACAAATTAATCAGTATGTAAAAATTGATATTTATATATTGACCAGTATATAAAATGATGAAAAACATATCAGGCTGCTATAAACATTGTGCGTATATATATATATATAACATGAACAACATAAAAATACTAACTAATGACAAATTAGAAAAGAATTTATGAAAGAAATGTTTTCTTACACTCATACTTATTGATTACAAATGATAACCCATGGAGGTATTTATATGCAAACCCATTGCCTAATATGTACAAAGAAAATTTAGTCAATAAAGGTTGGTGGGCGGCTGCCTAACACACCAACAGCCTATTGATATGAATCCGAGCGACTACGCTACAGACCGTTAGGCAAGTGCACCTATCGTTCCACAGTATAGCTACCGGAGTACCGAGTGTCGTATCCCACAGGAACTAGTGATTACTAGTACTAACTCTCCTTCTATTATCTAACCGGCAATTTGAAGTTCTTTTTATATTTAATAATTAAAACAAATAAAATGAATAAAAATTTAATGGAAACGAACAACAGTAATTCACGTCGAAAAACAAAGCAACAGAGACAAACAAGCAAAGTATCTGGATTTTGAATCCCCTAAAATGTAAACCTGACTCATTTAATTTAATTGATTGTTATCGTCATTGGACCGTAGGAACTCCTAAATTATATTAACCACTCTCTCGAGCTAATTAACGTCTAATCCTAGTTTGATTAATTGAAATCTCTTTCTAATTAAAACCCCTAGTCTTGCATTACTCGTTTTATGAGTTCCCAGTATTGGATTTGACTCCAATCCAGAGGATTTATGTCGGCCTATCTCTAGGTTTGCATGCAACTCATTTTAATTGCGGGTGATCAATTCACAAGCGGTTCTCTCGAACTCACAATGCAAAAACATACATGAATTAATAAGCTAGCAATTATTAATTCAAGACAAAATTTATCGCAATTAAATCTCAACGGCAATAACATTCAAAATAATCAAACAAAGCAAATATCAAATAAATTCAAGGTTCATTTCCAAAAATCCAGACACACATCAAAATTTAGTTCATATTCAATTTCGCAGCATTAACAAACATTAACAGA
>CATIWJ010415833.1:0-11661 GCA_949640765.1 Croton laevigatus
TAATTGGAGATCAAGGACAGACCCAGGTCATTTTGAGAGGGCCCCTCACAATTATCATTATTTTTATAAATTAAATGTTTTTAATTTTTTATATTATATTCCAAATTTAGATAAAAAAATTTAATAATTATAAAAATTCGCCCTTTTTCACTTTAGGTTCGTTATTGTCAAAGATGCATTAAATTTCATTTAGAATTTGTAAAATAGTCAAGTCACTTGTACAATGACACATTAAATTAGTTTCACTTGACTCGTAGTTGTGTGGAAATTAAGGCAGAAAATGGGGAAGAGTCAATGCCGCTCTATTGAGGGTATATAATTATGAAAGTGCTATTGGGATTTCCTTTGATACTTAATTTAAGTTGAAGTCAAGGATGGAGCCACCATGGGGCCCTTGGAGGGCATTGGGCTCTATGATTTTTTGGAAAAAAAAATTTTTTAGTTACAGAGATGAGGGGCCGAAAAATACAGAATGGCGGCCGGTGTGGCATAAAAAACAAACAGTCGAGTATTGACGAAGAAAACGGAGGAAAGAAAGCACGAAAGAAAGAAAGAAGGAAGGAAACATTTAGCTATACGGTGCATTTCTTTTTTTCTTTTTTCAACTGATTAAAACGACATTGTTTCATTTAAATTATTTTTTAAAAGATCAAAGTGACAACGTTTTGATCTTAAAATGAAAAAAAAAAAAGAATTAAAGAACATATAATATAAGTATTTCCAACATTTCAACAAGTGTAGCTTTAATAATTCATTGTACATTTTCCACAAATACAGTAATTGAGACCAACAGCTTACCATCGGGAGTTTAAAATGGAAACAAAGAGCCATGATAACTATAAATTGAGCACACAATATAGCAAGATTGGATCAATACACACCTGTTGGACAGGTTTGTCATAATTGATAGTTTGCAAATACAACATGTTTTTAGTCCCTAATGTTGCATTTTTTTTATGTTTATTATGTTTAAATATGGATTTTATTTAATTTTTCTTAAATGAGTTTTGGAGCGTTGGAGTTAAAGCTAGAAGATAATCAGATGTTTTTTATGTTGCCGGGAATTACCTAAGGACGAGACTAACGAGCGAACTGAATTTAGTTAGCTGTTGGCCCGCAATTTCAATTGATGATTTAGACTTAATTAAAAGCTTAGGAAGGAGATTTAAATATTAATTTTTGGGCCATTTTTGTTATATTAATGTGGGCCTTTGTTTTTATGAGGATTTAAGTGAATTTTAGGTTTTTAGAGAGGCATTCTGATGATGCCTGTAGCGCCTCTTATAAATCTACCGTAGTAAAGCCATAAGAGGGCTACTACTGTTTTCACTTTCATATTTAATCGTCTAAAACTTTTTTTTATTCAAGTTATTTACTATTACTTATCGAGAGTTAACTGATTCGGCAGTTCCCAGGAAAGTCCTCAAAGAAGTTTCCTACACAAAACACCATTCCAAGATAAGTTCCCAGAAAAGACTGGAGAGGCCACAATGATCCTACTTAAAACCCAGACTCCTTTGACAGAACCTACTTGCACAGTAACGAACTCAACAAATACCTAAAATATATTTTTAATTTATTTCAAGAGTTTATTTTATTTAACAATCCAAATGTTAAATACACACACATTATTTATACACATAACAGAGTATTAAGTCTTACACAACATATTAGAGTTATAGTAAATACCATCTAATTCTTATTTATAATAAGGATATACCCGTATGATATCTTCAAAGCTGGCTGCCGGCTGACTTGTCTACACGGTCCGCAAATCTACCTCTCTTCGCTAATACCTACGAGTTAAAACATTTAACTCGCTGAGCAATTACGCCCAGTGGATACTTTGACTATTTAAAAGCAATAATAATTTAAATTCAACAATATTTGAATTATATAAAATTCAAGAATAACATTTGATAAGTGCTAAATTAATCATATTTTTCGTATGGAAATATTTGAAAATATTGTTTTAATTTTATTTATAATTGGTGATTAAATTATTTATTTTACACTTATTTTGTCTATTTTCACTTTTCAGGTCATAATTCAACTTTATTACATAAAGGAATGGATTCGAGGCAGTAATGACGCAGAAAAGTAAATATTTTAGAAGAATTTAGAAGTGCAAGGGTGTTTTAGGTATGAATCATAAAGTTTTGGACTTAAATGTCATGAGGCAGCAGGTTTGGGCGTTGAATTTGGGCTGTGTTAAGTAACAGCAGCTGGAACGGTAATTATGAATAAAACATAAAGTTGCCTGCGTTTTGTTAGGGGAGAGTTGCGTTTTGTTTTCCTAGTTCAGCATTAAAAAACGTGGCATTTGGGCTTTATGAATTTGAACTAAAACGCACGGTTCTGTGCGTTTTGAAGATTAGAATGAGGAAGTCAGTTCTAACTAAAACGCAGGAGGAGAGAGCGTTTTTGGAAGGAATTTATGAGGTGCAGTACAACGTTGCGTTTTGGGTTTTAGACAGAGGAAATCAGATGGAGATTCGGTGAGAGTAAACAGATGAGAGTTCGACTATCGATTTGAAGCTATTTTGAAAGACTCGAAGACCGATTTTGAAGGGGATTTGGATTTTGAAATTCGAAAATCAAAAAGCAGACAGAGAGAGGACCCATCTGAGATCGATACATAGACTGAACAAAAACAGAGAGAGGGGAAACGAACCAGAAAAAAAAAAAAGAGAACGAAAGAAAAAAAGGGGATAATCGGAAGGGAACAGACCCAAAATTAACTGAAAATCTGGGTGTTTCCCTCGATTCTGAGATCAAGAACGAAAGAGAGACACGAAGAACAGTAAAGAAAAACCCAGTACAGAAAACCAGAACGAGAAACGCAGAGGAGAGAATGAAATCGAGAGCAGAGGAAGGACAGAGAGAAAACGAAGAAAGGAAAGAGAGAGGTCAGGACCAGAAAGCACCCGGTGTTTCATTTTGAAGGACGGCAGAGCAGGTCGGAGCCTCAGAGCTTCGCCACCGGAAATTGAAAGCAGAGACAGGTCCGAAAACCAGAAGGAAGTGAAGAAGAATAGTGGCAACCCAGAGAACAATCAAAACGCAGAACCCACTAACGTTTTGGAGCAAACCAGACCAGAATAGCAGCAGGAAACGTACTGTTTAGGCAGTTAACAGGGCAGTGAAATTCCAACCAGTTTTATTCTTAATTGATTTTTGTTTTCTGTTGATTGTTGCTGAGTTTGAGTTGAAGGGTGATGAATTGAATCTTTATCTGTATTGGGATTTTGCAATTTTGCTGCTGTTCTATTTTTCATTTATCTCTGTTGATGTTGAAATTGTGATGTTGAGTATGAAATTGAATTTTGTTGAATTTGCGATAATGTTGACGATGAACGTATAATTGCAGTTCGGGTTTGGATTTTGAAGATGAACCTTGAGCTTGAATTTTGTGTATGATTCATTTGATTAATTTTATTTGTTAATTGAAGTTGAGATTTAATTGCGATTTATAACGTCTTGAATTAATTACTGCTAGCATTTTAATTCATGTATGTTTTTGCAATTTGAGATCGAGAAATCATTTTGTGAATTGATCGCTCGCAATTAAAAGGAGTTGCATGCAAACCTAGAGATAGGTCGACATAAATCCTCTGGATTGGAGTCAAATCCAATAATCCTCTAGATTTGAATCAAATCCAATATTGGGAGCTCATAAAACGAATTAATGCAAGACTAGGAGTTTTAATTAGAAAGATATTTCAATTAATCAACCTAGGCTTAGACGTTAATTAGCTCGAGAGAGTGATTAATATAATTTAGGAGTTCCTACGGTCCAAGGATAATAACAGTTAATTAGTTTGAATGAGTTTAGATTTTTGGGGGATTCAAAATCCAGACACTGCTTTGATCTTTGTTTGTGAAATCATTGTTTTCTCGTTTTGTGAAGTGAATTACTGTTGGTTGCTCTTTTTGTTCGTTTGCTATTTTTAATTATTCAATTCGAACGCTAAATTTGCCGGTTAGATAATAGGAAGAGAGTCAGTACTAGTAATCGTTAGTCCCTGTGGGATACGACACTCGATACTCCGGTAGCTATACTGCGGAACGATAGGTGCACTTGCCTAACAATTCGTAGCGTAGTCGCTCGGATAAATATCAACATTTCATAATAAATCATTTAATAAGCAAATAAATTTCATTCACATCAAAGTAAAAAGATAACAACGTATGTGAATTAAAATAAATTTAATAAAATAGTTCATACTCTATTTATCGATTAATTGGCTTTACTAAAATTTAGATGAACACAGGGATAAAGTTACTATCTGTTTTTTTGGTATGGCATGGTATTATTTACACTAATTCCGAATTATATCTTTTCAAAATGGCCGTATTCAAATTCAATAAAATCAATATCAAAATCTGTTCTGTGACACGACTCAGTCTGTATCACTTTTCAATCTGTTCAAAAATTCGCAGTACTGCTAAGTATATGATGCATCATACCCTTATCTCACTAGTTCAACTTATCCTAAGTAGATCAATAAAATATTTAATGGATATGTGAGGAATTTATAAAATTTACTAAATATTGGATTTACTGCTTTCGAAAGTTTTCAAAAATAAATACCATCACAATTTCCATCTCAAAAATCAAACATTTATTATCATAATATTTTTATCAAAAATAAATTTATCTCAAATGATACGGTATTTTTACCAAAATATATCTATTCAAAACTTGTAATATTATTTGACAAAATAATTTGTTTGTAAATTCACTTGAAAATTTTACTTAAATAAAATTACAAAATTCTCTTTTACAAATTTATAAACAATTCTTTCATCTTTTGAAAAGTTAATTTCTAAGTTATTCTAGGTATTTAGATTTCCCTAAAATAAACTTAGTTTCCATATATATAAAATTTTCGAAAACATCCGTTTCCGGAATTAAAAATAACTACATATAAAATCACTTAAAAATATCACTTTACTAAAATATAATACTTTTAATTAAATATTACAGAAAATAATTCAATATTAAAGCAAATCATAATAAAAATAATAATTAACTAAATAAAATCTCAACTCAGCAAAAATTAAGAATAAAATTTAACACAATAAAATTTAAAAGACTTTTCAAAGTTAAAGTATCAAACCTCATTCTGGCTCGATTACTCTATTTTCCTCTTGAGTTTAGGTTCTTTCTCCTTCGTTCTAGACGGTTCTAACATCGTCCATATAATTATAAGAATACTACATATCTAAATATTTCTATTTATTTTACCTATTTATTTATTTTTAAAGTTTTTAGAATAGAATTTTTAATTGTCCTTTAGAATGTGCAATAGTTTTTGTCTAATATAGAAGTCCAATAAATATTGTCCAAAATAAATATTTGTGTCTCTCATGGTCCAATTAAATTTAATTTAGAATATTTAAGCTTAATTTAAGGTCCTTATAATTTATTTAGGTCTCTAAAATATTTAATTCTAAAAATAAACTTAAAAATAATTAATTTATAAACTTTTGGACTAAATTGAAGAACTAAAATAAGTTTAGGGGCCAATTTACCTAAAGAATATAGGCGGAGAGACCTGTTTGTAAACATGCAGAAACTTCAGGGGCCAAAAGTGAGACGCGCCAGAAACGCGAGGACCAGACACGTAATTTTCTCATCTTTCTCGCCCGAATTACCCAAGTCGGGTCGTGCGGTGGGTCGCAACCAGGCTTCGGGTTTCCGGCTATATCTTTTGATTCCGGCGGTGGTTTTCAGCGAGCCACCTACCGATCTCTTTGTCTTGAAGTCGTCAATCGATTGGTGGTCTTAGATTGGTCGAAGATGACCGGATAGAAAGATATAAGGGGTTGAAGGTGGCCGGTCGGTAACCCTATTTCCTAGACTGACCAGGTCGGAAAATGCTCCTCAGGCGACCGTTTTCGGATTTTCTTACGTCAAAACTGATCACCAGAATCCCAAAAGTGGTTTTGTGGTGTTAGATTTTAAAAACAACGGACGGATTAAAAGTTGGTAATAAAAACATATTTTCACTTAGGTTTTTAAGCTTCAAAAATGGCTTCCCAAGCCTCCCTTTTATAGGCTCAACTAAATTGTCTCCTTCCTCATTTCCTAATCACCTATAATCCTCCATTATCAACCTTGTCTGCCATTTAATCAAATCAAGCACCAAAAGTATTCATTTTAATTTGTTTATTTTCTCATTTTTCTACCACTTCACATGGTTTTGCTTGTTACTTGATTAAAATCTCAATCAATTCTTATCCTAATCTGTCCATTAACTATTCTGTAAATAATTAGTAAATTTACATTTAATTTAACTTTAATTACACTTAATTTAAATTTCATTTACGTGGGTTTATTTTTAGTATACTATGATTTATTATTGTTTAAATGTTTAGTTTGGGTTTACAAAAAGTTTATGGGTTTAATACATGGTTACGGTGGTTTATTTTTCCCCTTCTCGTTGTCGATAAAATCTACGGACTAATATTAACAGAAGAAATTCATACTTAACTTAATTTATTTATAAACGTCAACTTAATCTTTTTTTATAGACCGTAAAATTACAAATATTGGACTGTGACAATGCATTCATAGCAAGTTACGAATTTCAATTTGCATTTTCATAGAACAGACGTTTTCTTTATGGCCCTGCGTGGCTAATTTCTTCCTTTCAGTCAAGGGATAATCCAAGGTTGGAATTCTTCATTATTGTGAGACCTTATTGTTTTTAATTGTCTTTTTTATTGATATTGCATTTATATCTTTTCTGTGATTTATTGAAAAAATATATCCATAGTATCTTTCTATTAATTAATCGAACATGGCTTGTTCTTTAATTAATAGGAATTTACATTGCTAATCAATTAGGTTAAATCCGTAATTATTTAATCAAATTGATATAAGTGTCAATTAATATAACTTGATTGTAACTAGGCTTTTAGGTTATATTAAGAGAAGGTATAATATAATTTAAACGAATTCTCATAGTTTTCGTTGGTAAAGGCAAGGTCTTTCTAGTTTTTAATGCGATTGGCAAATTAAATCATTTGTCATACTTAGGTGTTTGTTGATTAGGGAATATTATTAGATCGTATCTTAATAACCTAATAATACGAAGAGATTGGTTAGATCGACGTTCTCTCTGACTATAACATGTCTGTAATATTTAATTAAAAAGTTACCTTAGAGTTGATGATCAATTTATGTAAATTCCATAGTACATGATTACCCTTGGTTGAGCTTTCTCTTATTTGATTTCGAATTTTATTTACTTTTTCTGCAGAATTTTTGTTTTAATATTTAATTTCAAAATTCCTTGTTCTTGCTTTTAATTTTCAGCTTTATTATTTCAGTTCTGGTTACCCTTGGACAAGGCTAATCCCTTAGGTTCGACTCTTCTCACCCTATTTACAGTTTTTCTCTTTGTTAGGAAGAGCTGGTTTTTATTTTTGGTGGTTTTGACACCCATCAATAATCTTTCGGATTCACAAACTCAGTAACTCCAAACTTCTTGGCTACAAGAAGAGACACAAAGCAGAAGCATTATGAATCAAGCCCAAGGAAATCTAGATAGGCAAAAAAAGGCATATTCTGAGTTTTAATTGGATACTTGCTTTTTATGTAAATTCAAATTAGTACCTTCTTCAAATCTACTGGGGTTCAAGTCAACACCAATGACCCTTGAAGCTCCAAATATTCTGGCCCCTTTAGCAGCTTGAAAATTACATTGGAAGGGATCATTAACTCCTCAAGAACCTTTCATGGTTGCATAAAAACCAAAACAGGGAAAGCAAACAAGTACAACTTACAGCAAGGCCAACAGCACCTAAACCAAAAATGGCAAAAGAGTGACCCTTTTGGGGTTTTGCAACATTCAAAGTGGCGCCAAGACCTTCACCAAGAAATCCAAAACCATCAATAAGTTGTTTATCAAATTAATGTTTTATGCATTGAGGCAATGGTTAGGGTAAAATTTTTGAATCATTCAAAACTAAAATAATATTTTGTAAGTCAAATCCTACGAATTTTGACATAAATTATTAGATGTAAGTGCTGTAGTTAAGGCTGCCAAACAGATCAGGTTGGGTCAACTTGATCTATTAGTTTTCGGGTTAATCGGGGCTTAGGGTTGAATACCCCCCAATTCTAACTTAACCCATTTAATTTTAGGTCGGGTTTGTGTCGACCTATTTACTTAAATAGGTCAAAAAACCTCAATCCTAAGCTGCTATTTTCAGGTCGGGTTTGTGTTAGGTTAGCAGGTCAGGTCAGCTTTTGACAGCCCTACTGGGAGGCGAGTGGAGGATGAAGGAGCAGCTGAATAGATGAAGAAGAGAATTGAAATTCAAAAAATGAGATGGAGGAGCGGTTGAATAGTTGTAAACCTAACCCTAGCTTAATACGACGTAGTTTTAATAAACGGGTTAGACATGTCGGGTTTCAGGTTGGAATCTTCAACTGAATACAACCCATTTAATTTCAGATCGGGTTCGTGTCGACCCATTTACTTAAACATGTCAAAAAACCTCAACCCTAACCCTCTATTTTCAAGTCGGGTTCGTGTTAGATTAGCAGATCGAGCCAGCTTTTGACAACCCTAACTGTAGTAAATAATGAAGTTCGGTGTGGGGCTCATTAGGCCCAACTATAATGAATAAAACTTACTTAACAGTGCATGGTGTGTTGGTTAATGCGTTGTGATATAAATGAGAGAGTGTCCGGTTTAATTGTAGCAATGTACAATTTCTTTTTTTTTTCAAATTTAAAATAAATAATTTGCTATAAATTAGTACCAGAGGTTTAGGTCTCTAGTTCAATGCTCTAGCAAATATAGGGAGCTGTTTCGCCTGGCTATAATTAATAAAACGGTAATAATTCTTTCTGCCATGACAAAAAAATTTTTTTGTAGTATATTGTTAAATCATTATATGTGGATTTTAAATATAAATTAGTTTTTTCTATTATTAGTTTTGTACAAAATCATTTAGACCGTTTATTTTTACACCTGTATAAAAAATGGTAAAAAATACTAAAATTTATAATACTATCTCCGTTTTCAAAAGATTGAGACTTGTATCTGAAGGGTAGTTTTCAAAATGTAGAGACTTTTAGTATTTTTGTGTGTATTTAAACAATTTTGGGTCTTGTCTTTTAGTGGAAGATATTTGGATTTTAGTATATGTGGGGTCCACTTTTTATATTGATTTGATATGAGTTAGTGGTGAAAAATATGTGGGATCCACTTTTTAAATTAAGTGGATATGAGTTGTTATGGTAGAATTGGAAAAAATTATGTAGAAAAAGAAGGCTGAATAGTGTGAAGTCTCAATTTTTTTTTTAAACGGAGGTAGTACATGATCTATAAATACAATGTATAGCATTCGTAAAATTATTATAATTTTTAAATATATATATATATATATATATATATATATATTATGAATTTAATTTCCATGGGCGAATATTCTCAACGGCCTTGAAGATCACTCCCCTTGATAAAAACTACTAGTAATACTTTAAGACAAACAACAGCCAGTGCGCATTGGTTAATGCGTTATGATATATATGGGAGGAACTGGGGGTGTCAAACAGGTCGTGTAGTGTCGGGTTCGTGTCAAGTAAGTTCGGGTTGAAAATCCCTCAACCCTAACCTGATCTGTTTAGATAAACATGTCAGAAAGTTTAACCTTAACATGATCTGTTTAATAAACAGGTCGACCTGATTTGTTTAAGTTTTTTTTTAAATAAACGAGTTAAATTGGTCAATCTGAAACACATTTAACTTGAAGCAGGTTGACGCTAGCCTATTTAACCCATGTAATTTGATTTTAATATTAAAGCTTAATTTTATGTACCTTTTTTTTTAACAAAACTAATTTTATGTACATACAAAACATATAATAATAATAATAATTATTATTATTATTATTATTATTATTATTATGAACAGTAAACATGCTACACAGGTCGACATGCGGGTTGAATTTTCCAACCTGAACTTAATCCATTCATTTTCAGGTCGGGTTCATGTCGATCCATTTAATTAAACAGGTCGAAAATCTCAACCCTAACCCGCTATCAGCAGGTCAGGTTCGTGTCGGGTTAGCAGATTGTGTCAGCTTTTGACACTTCTAGAAGGAACGATTTGGTAGACAGATTTGTGAGAGCAACTCAAGTCTGAACACAAGAGACAGCAAATTTAAAAGACTGAATGGGTCTTACATTACATTTCAATAATTTTGTATAGCAAGTTAAAAGTCTTTCTTTGAAAGAAAAAAAAAAGTTAAAAGTCTTTCAATTTAAAAAGTAGACCATTAGGGTTGAGCATGGAGTAGTTATGATCCGTTCCACTGCGGATTGGATTTTTCGGATCACGGATCGGATTGGGTATTTAGCAAGTTTATCTGCAGTTTTTTATTTTAAAAAAAATAAAATTTTTAAGCAAAAATAAGAATTTAAATATTTTTGATTCATTTAAATTGTAAAATAAGATTAATTAATTACATAATTTATTCAATTAATAAAAATAATACTTACTACTTATATATTGAACTCTATTTGATTAATTAAAATATAATGCAAAATAACTCAAATTTATATGTCAATTATTCATGAATTTCAATAAAAGACATATTTTTATAGTAATATTTATAAGCCAATATATTCATTAACATTTAGAATATTTAAATTATTAATAAAATTATAATATTATCCTTGAGCGGGACAGGTTTGGACGAGTATACTAAAATTCGTCCATGCTCTAAACTTGCAGCGGATTTCATTATTAAAACTCATCCATGTCCCGTGCTCTAATGGATTGGATAAAATGTGTCCCGCGTGGATCGGGTTTCAACAGATCCCCGCTGGATCGAGTTAAATGCTGGACCCCATTGACCATGCATGAAAAAGAGTAACTCATTTGGAGTCAATTCAAATTAACTTTTATAGTAGAAATTAATGTTGATGCTATAGTTTGCTGCAAGTTGCCCATACTTTCACTAAATTTTCCTAACTGCCTGTGTATCAAAATTTCATTTTGGACGGTTATTAGCTGTTCATCATATCATACTTATCTTTTTCATTGGAATAATTCATCATTGAACTTATATTATATATAGACTACTGCATCTCTTCATTTGGCACCAATTATCTTGATTCTTCAGTTTCTGGTTTAATTTCAATATACTGTTGGTTTTCATTACCATGTGGCCTACGGGTATTATTATTGTTGTAACTTTTTTTGTAGTGTACATAGGGCTATGGGTTTATAAATGGAGAAACCCTACTTGTAACGGAAACCTTCCTCCTGGTTCTATGGGTTTTCCACTCATTGGTGAGACTATTCAATTTTTCATTCCTAGTTATGGTCTGGACATGCCTCCTTTTATCAAGAACAGAATTACTAAGTAAGATTTAATTAACTTCAAAATATATATATATATATATATATATATATATATATATATATATATATAACATTAATACATAACATGTTTTAATTTAGATATTGAAAATTATTAATTGGTTTGTGGATATATATATATAGGTATGGGCCAATGTTCAAAACGAGCTTGGCTGGGAGACCAGTTGTGGTATCATCAGATGCTGATTTCAACTATTTCATACTTCAGCAAGAAGGGAAGTTAGTAGAATTGTGGTATCTTGATTCATTT
>CATIWJ010415851.1:0-14744 GCA_949640765.1 Croton laevigatus
TGTTGATTATAATTTTTTATGGGTAAGAACTATGATTGAAAATTGGCAAAAATTTCTCATACGTAAGACTTTTTGGGTTGAGTTTATTTATACAGGCCTTGAGGGAACAAAATGGAGTAGCTGATAGCTTGGTAAAAAAGGAAGTGGATGCTATTAACCCTTTTTTAGCTCGGTTATAATTTTTCTGTCTTTTTCTTTAATTTGTATCATGTTTTTTTTTTTTCTCAAGAGATCTGATTTTGATTTTGATTTTTTTTAACGTTCCTATTCTTATTCTTATGTATGTTGAGGTTTTTTGCATTTTTTCGCTTAGGATTCACTAGCCAGGTTATGTGGCTCTTTGTTATTGGGTTTAGAATAATGAATACTAAGTTTTTTCCTGGATTAAAAATTAAATAATAAACAAATAATAATAATGATAAATGGCTTCCAAATTGATAGTTGTAGATCAGTTTTAATTAATTTGAATCTTTAATGAATTTGGTATAATCAACTTAACATTCTCTTTTCACGATTTCTTAAAATCATAATTCCAAGAATATATGCCACGTCACCCATGTCTTTCATCTCAAAATTGGACAATAACTAGTTTTTGATATCCATTAGATATGGCATGTGACTACTAGCCAATAAAATGTCATCAACATATAATGTCATTATTACAAATTTAGTTCTAGACCTTTTGCAATAAACACAACGGTCCTCGTCCACTGCAGAGAATCCATATGACTTAACTGCATTATGAATATATCATTGTCTGGATGACTGCTTTAGGCCATAGATTGATTTTAATAGCCTACAAACCTTATGTTTGATACCTTAAACTTCAAAACCTACAGGCATTTCCATATAGATTTCTTCATCCAGTTCTCCATTGAGAAATGCAATCTTTACATCCACTTGATGTAATTTTAGATTTAAACTTGCTACTATGGCTAGAACTTGTCTAATGGACATTACTATAACAACAGGAGAAAATGTCTCTACATAATCAATCCTTTCTTATTGAGTGTACCCCTTAGCAACTAAGCAAGCTTTGTATCTTTTGATACTACTATCCGCTTTTTGCTTTATTTTTAGAACCCATATATTCCCTATTGCTTTGCATCCTTTCAGAAGCTTAGTTAGAGTCTAAACTTTATTACACTCCATTGATGTCAACTTTATTGCTTTAATGCATTTAACCTTAGCTGGACATGATAGAGCTTCAGACACATTCATGGGCACATCCTCATCTAGTAGGACAATTAAAAAGGTATGGCTAGCGTTTTCATCATCCTCGAAATAACGTGAAGGCAAAGTCATTTTCCTTTTAGATCTTCGCAACTTTTGATCTTCATAAACAAATTCACTTGGATCTAAGATACTTGGATTTGGATTTGGATCTAAACTCCCACTGGAATTAGGTTTCATATCCATTTGGATTTAAACTCCCACTGGAATTAGGTTCCATATTCATATTTTCACTTAACTAATTATTCCCATCAAACTCATGATCAGAAACATTCGCTTAAAAATCACCATCTTCAGACTCAAGATTTCTTCCACTCGAATGGAGTGATCCATGAGTGTCTAAATCTATAGTTTCATAAAGTGAAAGGTCTTGACCTACGTCTTCTAGCTTTGGAAACTAATCTTTAATGACTGTCACATCTCGTGATGCTATTTTTGTTACATGACCATTTTCTTGCTCACCTACTAAGAAGTATCCTTTTGATATTTCAGAGTATCTCACAAAGACATACTGTTTGCCTCATGGGCCTAATTTTCCAAATTTACTTGAGGTATCATGTACGTAGGCAGATGACCCTATGGCCGAAAATGGCTTAGATCGGGCTTTCGCCCTATCTATAACTCAGATGGAGTAAGTGTAATAGATTTAGAGGGCACACGATTCAAGACATATGTGGCCATAAATAATGTATGTCCCCAATAGGAGATGGGTAAGTTTTCTTGTGACATCATAGATCTCATCATATCTAGTATAGTCATCTATGAAGGTGATGAAATAGTAAGCCCCATTCCTAGCCCTAACATTCATTGGTCCACATACATCAGAATGAATTACATGCAAAGGAAATTCGGCCCTAGTTGCGTTACCAAATGGTTTCCTAGTTAGTTTCCCTTTTAGGCAGTGCTTGCATATTGGTAACTCAACCTTTTATAAGTCACCTAATAGGCCTTGTTTCACAAAATGACACATTCGCTCTTAGATGTGATTTAAACGTGCATGCCATAAGTTGTTCACATCATGATGTGAAGATTCAATAAAAGAAAAACTAATATTGTTATGTAAATTGACTCGTTCAACATTCATAACAATAAAAATGTTTAGTACATAACCAAAACTATAAACCATTGTACCCAAATATAAATGAACACTATCATCCTAAAAAAAAAAATTGAAACCTAGTTTCACCAAAACCAAAAGAGAATGTAAATTTTCTGCAAATATTCAAAACATGAAGTACATCATATAGGTATAGAGTACGACCTTCATGCAAAGCTAATTTACATATGCTAATACCCTTAATAGGCACCCGTGCACTGTTTCCAAATGGATCTACCTTTGATCCTTTTTTGTATTCACTGAAATTTCACAAAAGATTCACGATATTTTGCTACGTAGTCAATTTTACCTGAATCAATAACCCCCAAGGAATCAAATTCAGTTAAGAAAATATAGCTAGATACACAAATCTCACTCATATAGGAGATAAGTGAATGTATCCTTTTAAGAGCAGTGCAGTCTCTTGCATATTGCCTCTATCATTGGCAATTGTAGCACTTCACATGCGCCACATTTATCTTTCTCTTTTTCTTTCACCCTTGACTCTTATTTTGGTTTGTCTTTTGCTTTTTGGGCTCACTAGCCTTACCCTTGCCATTGGCCTTACCTCTTTTGTTATTGGAACTCATTCCAATTGAGGTGTCAATTCATGCCATGTGCACTTGTGAATTGACTCTGATCGATACTAATCGATCTTCCTTTAGTTTCAAGTGGCGTACAGCGTCGAGAAAAGTCTTGATGGACTTTTCATGAGTTAGGTGCATTCTCACATGCTCCCAACTGTAGGGCAAAGAGTGGATGATTACTTGAATTTTCTGCTCTTCTGTGAGCTTGTGACCAGCATCACTAAGCTTACTAATCATGTTTTGCATTTCTCTTAAATGTTTCTTCATGTTGTGATTAGGAAACTTCTTGTAAGCATCAAATTTGATAGTTAAAGAATGGAGTTTGGTTAGAGACACACCTCCAAAAACTCTCTTGCAATGCATTCCACAAATCCATTGCATTCTCACACTTTTGAAATTACTTTGCAATTTCATTATCCATAGCACTAAGCATGATGATGTCAGCAGAAAAAATTCTTCTTCTTCCATGTTAGGTAAGCATCTTTGTCCTGCCTATGCTGGACAGTTATTCCTTCCTCAAGCTCAGGCATGACGTGATTCAAAGTTTTAAGGACCTCTTGGTCCTTGAGCACATATTGAATCTTTATTGCCCAAATATCATAATTGTCACGTTCAACTTAAGATCTTTATTAAGCTTAGCAATAATATATTTAGTGTAACATAGTAGATCCTATTGATCTACTAAAGTAAGATTTGCACAATTGAGATTTCTAAAGCAATATATTTTCCATTATTATGTACTAACATATTTTAACTCATAAAGCCTCCCACTAGACCTAGATTCGAAAAGTTCACAAGGTTCCCAATTATCCTCCAAAAACTAATGATTGGTTAAACTTATTAAAATAGTAAGACAACTTATTGGATGCTCTAAGTTCACATAACTCAAAAGTTTAAGTTCTCATAACTCTGACTTAAAATTGTTGGTTTCTACTTATGTTCACACACAATAAACATATATAAACATGAATTGTATTTAAACAAATTAAAAGCAAAATCATTCAATATTCACAAAACAAACCAGCCATTTCATGCATCCACATATGTTTATATTTCTAAAGAAATATAAAAAATTCATTCACAAAAAATGAATCATATACTATATTTGTTATTGGATTTATGTGCTATAAGTTAAATTTTAACAAATAAAATTTTAATTTTGATGTTCTCCCAAACTTGAAAAAAAATTTGAATAAAACAAATTTATTCTACTTCTATACATAATAGAAATTTATTCGGATAAAATCATTAATAGAAGAATCATGATTCCTCTAAGAGTCCTTTACTACCAAAGAGGTGGCTGGGATAGACTTGAGAACTTTATTCACTAAGTCCATAGGGACAAAACTGATTTCATCTCTTTGTTGCACAAAACGAATCAATGCTCGCCCACTTTTAAGGACTATGAAGTTGCTAGGGTCTTGAGTCTTATAGACACCATGGTGCCCATATGACTCCCATATGATCCAATCTAAGATTGATCCATAATGTCCTCTACACTCTTATCTTGAAAAGAGTGGCGCAACACTTGGAAGAGAACTTTCTTATCTCCTCCTATTTAGAAACCTCTTTTCCAAAAATTTGGGTTGCGATCTTATCTATATCCCTCTACTAGTTGCCTTGTTCAAATTCTTTTCAAAATTTTTGGACTAAGCTAAAACAACTATTTGTTTTTACTTTTGAGTACAAGCTGGATGAGGAGTCCTGATAATTCTTGTCATTTTCTATGACATGTTCACAGAAAATGAATCAATATTACGTAAAGTAATATTCAAGAATTTTAAATTGAGGCCAACATGCTTTATTTCATAACTCATTTATAGAATAAATATTTGTTACACAATAATTCAGGATTCAAACATTTGAAAAACTCATATTTTAATTCACCAAAAGAAATTTGTATGAATAAAACAAATTTATTCACTTTCTGTACATAATAGAAATTTGTTCTAAATTTTATTTTAAAAATTTTGATAAAAATTATTTTAATAGAACTTAATTCTTAATTCCAAACAAATTTGAATTTATTAATTCCAAACTAATTAGAATTAATGGTAAATTAAACTTATTTAATTTATTTTCTATCCTCACAGAAAAAATTAAGTTTATAAAATTATTTCATCTTAGATTAAATAAATTAATCCATAATTTCAAACTTATTTGAATTATAAATTTAAAATATAATTTAGATACAAATATTAATGGTGCTCAATAATATTTAATTAAAACATAATTTAATTAAATTTATCACCTAGCCAAAAATAAATTTGGTACTTAATCAAATAAACAAATTATTTGAATAACGGTGTCAAAAAAAATATCAAAACTGCATAGAAGAGTCTTTTTGTTAGATAACTAAAGTTTTGGGGCCATTTTGTAACACAAAAAAAAAAATTTAGGTATTGAAAGGGAAAAAAGAATAAGATGGAGGACTAGAGTGAAGTTTTCCGCATCTTCAACCTCACAGAACCCTAGCGCCACCCTCTTCTGCTCCCTATTCAGCTGCCATCTCAGACCGAAATGAGTTCCAGTCGCCGCCGGATGAAGTCGCCTCTGGTTGCACAGCATCTACGCCTCCGGTGGCCCTTCGATCTCGCGTTTACGAAAGCTGGAGTTGTTTCCTTGAACCTCGGGTATCTTTAGCGCCGCCACCGCCAAAGATCAAAGCTCTGGCCGCCGTTTAAAAGGAAAAACTGGTAGTCACGACATAAGCATTACCATATACCTTTCGATCCATCACCGTCGAGTACGGATGATGCCTGGGCACAAAAAGATCACGAAGAACAGAATAGGGTAGAGGTGATTTGACGAAGTTCCACAGCGCCGCCGCGCAGCTGCATCGCCATGGACCCAATGTTGCCGAAGGTGAGCCGTATCGGTGCGAGACCAACGCCGGCTTCATCATCAGTGACAACCCAGGGATCCGGCTGGGATTCCAAACCGAAGAACAATTGTTCTTCGTGTTCAACAATTCCCAGATTTAATTTTTTTTTAATTTTATATTTAATTTTAATTAAAATAGATTTAATCAAAAATTAAAAATCTCTAGAACAGATCTAAGAATAACGGAAGCAAAACGAATTTGATCATAAAAAAATATAGCACATAAAATTAATCCTCAAATTAATCCAATAACAAAAGAAGACATATTCACACATAAACATGTCAAATCAATTGAGCTCATTCAATCGATACCTAGCAGGCTCTGATACCAATGAAGGAATTTATATGTTGAATATATAAATAAATTGTGAATAAAAATAAATAGCTCTTGTATTTGACGAACGAATTCCAACGAGCGAAAGCGATCACCGAATTGAGTATGCTAGGCCGTCTATAGAATATGAAATCCTATAGTGCTGTTTCACGATCTAAGAGATTCAAGACGTAGAGATTGAAGGAGCTAAGTAAAGGAACAGAGAAAACCTAATTTCTCTTGGAAAGCTAAATGGTCTTCTAATGTAGTACCCTAATCTCTTATTAGGGGTATATATATATGTGTTGGGCTATTAGGGTTACCCATTTAACCCTCTTACCCATCACATCTTAGTTGGGTCTACCCATGACCCATAAGTCATGAGCGGATCTTAATTAATTAAATTCCATTATTTAATTAATTCCAATAGCTGGTTTTGTCGAAAGCATGAACAATATTATTGATTATGTCTCTCACCATTGTACTACCATTTGTGGTAAATTTCATGTCTTTTATTTATTTATTTTTCAACAAATGAGAGGAGTAATTGATTATTGTTGTGAATGCATCAAATTTTAGTACCCCTGTGCAAAAAGTTACAGGCATTGATTGGACTTTTAATAGTTGGGGAGGGGTTGATGATGGTTGTTATTTAAGGTCTTATGGTGTTTTGATACTAAAACTAACGTCATAACTTGATTTATCATGTCAAGAGCTTTATTTTGGTATATATGGTAGTTGGTTTGGTGGCTGAAAATTAGTTTGAGTGGAGTATGCAGTGTTTTTTTTGCCAGAACTAAAATACAAGGATAAAAAAAATTTATTCTAAAAAATGTATGGACAAAAATGTATGTTAAGTGATAATATAGGGATAAAATTATAATTTTTTCTTATTTTAATGTTTACTAAAAAAGTCAATAATAATTTTTAATTATAAAAAAGTCATTAAGAAAAGCAATAGTGATTTTTTATTTTTATTGTATCAAATTAAGAATTTTTAGTGAATTTTTATATTATGATTTTTAATTATTAAGTGTGAAAGTGGTGTTGTTGAAAAAAAATTCAAAGTGCAATGAAATTGAGAACCAAAGTTGTGAAAATGGTAAAAATGAAAATTCAAGTCAACTTGAGGGGCTATTCTGTAATTTTTTCAATGATCAGACGTTAAAGTTAACGACGCGGTGGTATAATAATAATAATTTAGGCCAAATATGTCGGCTATGAAAGCAATTTTGTAAAAACAGTGTGCTAAAATCGTCAATAGGCCAAATATAAATGGTAAAATAGTAATTTTCCCTAAACAATCCAATGTTATTTAATTAACTTTGTAAAGTGAAATTACAAATCTTTCTTAGATTTTAAATGTTGCATAATGAAAAATAATGTTTTCGTACTTTTAATTATATAGAAAATAAATTTTAAAAAGAGGAAAAAGTTTAGCCAAAATTAGAAGCATGTGTTATACTTTATTATTGTGGGTCATTTTAAACAATTAACACATTAATGATGGAATGACTCAAGGACGGTGAATTATTGAAGACTTGTCACTTTAATATTTTATAAGATTATAATTAATGGAAGAAATTGAATATGTGGCTATCAATTTTCAAGCCATTTAAAATATTAAAATAATTAATAAACCTTCTTCATTATTTGACATGGGAGCTTATTAAATATATTTATATTTAAGTAATTGAAAATCTCACATAAGATATTAATTGAGATTTGATATGATATGTAAGTTAGACCATCTAACTACTTACTTGGGTTAACCATTTTAGGCCAGTGCATTTAGGTATAATTAGTTGACAAAGACAGTTAGGTGCATCATTTTAGAGACTTGTGCAATCAGACTTTGGTTTAGCTTCACTGCTCCAGGTTGGGTCGTAACATTAATATTTTAGGAAAGAAAATAAATATAAAAATTCATAGCATACATTTTTTAAAAGAAAAAATTAGGCATACTCTAGTATTGCATAATTGTAGGAAAATAAAATAGGGATAAAAATAAATTTAAGGGAAATTTCAGTCAATAGCACAAAATAAATTTTCTTTTAACTAAATAGCACTTTTGTTTTTATTTATGGAAATAGCACTTTTTTTTGTTGTTTTACGAACATGCCTTTAGTTAAATTAGTATTATTATTCATTTAAAAAAACAATTTTTGAAAAAAATAAAGAAACAAAATAGTTAGAAATAAAAAATATAAATTTATATTTCTAAGTTTCTTAAGAATATATGAGAATATAAATTTATATATTTTTTATTTTTTAAATGAAAAAAGTTCTTTTTAATATTTTTTTATTTGATGAGCGTGCATGGAGGGTATTATTTTTAGGACTGTAAATGAGCTAAGCCGTTTGTAAGCTACTTGGAGTTCGGCTCGATTTAAGCTCGATCAAAAATCAGATGAGCTGGCTATATGACTAAACATGCCATTAACAAGCCAAAATTTAAAGTTCGTTAACACTCGTTTAATTTTATTTTTACTTAAAATATGTACTAAATCAATGTTTTTAATTTGGAATTTCATATTTATTGTAATATAATGACTGATTAATGCTTAAAAATAATTTGTATCTAACTATTAACCAATAATCTCTTTTTTTTTTCTTCTTTAGGGTTTTATAGAAAACGAGAAGCTCGCAAGCTATTTGAAGCTCAGCTTGATAAAAGCTCTTTCGAAAACTAAACAAGCTGAGCATGAACTTGGCTTGATAAAAGCTCTTTCGAAAACTAAACGAGCTCAGCTTGAACTTGATAATACTCGGCTCGGCTTATTTACAGCTCAAATTATAGGTACATATTTTTTTTCCTAGGTTAGATTGTGCTAAACATCTTTTGTTCTATTTTCTTAAATTCAAACAACCATTTGTGCTATATTTTTAAATTGCCTTAAATTTTATACTACCTCCGTTCCTAAAAAACTGAGACTTTTACTATTCATCATTTTTTTTTCCTATAATTTTTCTTCCCATTCTACCCCAAAAAGTAATCAACCCACATCCACTCATTATAAAAGTGGACCCCACATGCTGTAAAAACAAATTACATCCACTACAAGATAAAAGGAAAAATTGTCCACATTCTACAAAAAATAACAAAAGTCTCACTTATTTAAGAATAACAAAAAGTCCTAAAGTTTCACTTTTAAAGGAACGGAGGTAGTATCTGAGTTTTTTAAAATTTGACAATTTTATGTTTTAACCTTTTTTTTTAAACAATTAGCTACCTAAATTTTGCAGAATTTGACCATTTGATGTTTGGATTTTTTTTTTAAACAATTTAGTGCCTGACTTAATTAAAAATATACAATCCAATGCATTTTAGCACGTGTGACATTATAGATGTTCTAAGGTTATCCGAATTAATGATAATATGGACCAATTATTTATTGTCATTTAGCATTAATGTGACACACACACATCAACTTTTGTACATCATATTCATGAATTTGTTATTCCTCAAATTGCTGCTTCTTTTTTTTTTCCTCGTCTTTTACAAAAAAAAAAAAAATTTAAAAATATCATCTAATAAATAAATATTATAATAGTTAAATAGATTTATATCTAAGTAATTGGAGTAGAGTAATAATGTGTACACCCCAAAACATATATTGCTTAAATACATAATGCTAAATTATAAACATAAAAATATATAAATTTAATAAAAAAATAAAAAACATTTTTTAACATCAATTTCAATATATAAATTAAAATGAAAAAAACATAAAAAAGGATATAATGGTTACGTGAATTGAAAAAAGAAGAATCAACCCTATTTTTGAAAAGGAATTATGTGTTTTTGTCAAAAGGACGCATTTTAAAATAATATATTCTCTTTTTCCAGTTCTGATAAAATTTGTCAAGTCTTCCATTTATATTTTATAACCTTTAGTAGGAAAAAGAAACAACCAAGAATGAATCATACATATATTTTAGCGTTAAGTTTTGATTATTTAATTGTTTTATTTATTATCTCTAACAATTTTTTAAGACTTTCTGACTAAGATTAAAGGTATGTTATCTTTTCACTTTAATTTACCATTTTTTGAATATATATTGTAATTAAAAGGTGTTAAGAAAGAATTGACTGGACTGGAGTGTTTGTGGGGGCAATCAGTGGAAAAAAAAAAAAAGAGACACCCAACTTTAAATTTTAACTTTATTTCCCTTCAATTTAACAAATTTTACATTGATTACACCTAAAAAATGAAATTGAATAAAATAAAAAGACTATGTTTGTCACTTAAATGTGATAATTATGGAGAGAACTCATGTAATATGCTGTGGTAATTGGCTGGACTGAGATAGATGCCATTTGGCAATATATGTGGCGCAACAATTTGGGAAACAAGAGAAGGGTAATCGAATCCACGAATCGGACCGGATCAATTTTTATCATTCTCCCAATTTAAATCATTCAACTCTCTTTCTCTCTCCTTTTGAAGAACAATCATCCTATGGATTATCCAGCGCAAGATTAGTCTCTACAACTAGAACTACTCAATTTCTTTGCCCTCCTTTCTTCTTTAAAATTTGCCTCATGATCATTTTCGGAGGCTTGTGCGATCAGACTCCGATCTAGCTACACACCGGTTGTAGCCATGGGTTGGGTCGTGACACCTTTATATGGAGCTTCACACAAAGTTTTATTATTATTACTACCTCCGTTTCAAAATAATTGAGACTTTAAGGTAAAATTATGTTCTTAAATAATTGACACTTTTGGTACTTTTTGTTGAATTAGGACAATTATACTTTTTGTCTTATAGTAAATGTAATTTATCTTTAGTATATGTGGGGTTCACTTTTATATTGAATGGATGCGAGTTGTTACTTTTTAAGGTAGAATGAGAAGAAAATTATCGGAAAAAATGAGGGTAAATAGTAAAAGTCTTAATTATTTTGGAACGGAGATAATAATTTTTCTTTGATAAAATTTATTTTATTTTATTTATTAATAAAATTGCCAGGAAAAATTTAACATAATTAACATCAACTCTACTCCCAAAGGTCCACCTAATTCATTTATGTTATCAATTTATTTATTAGATTTTCTTTTCTAATTTGATATCATAGTATCAAATATTTTTAATTATTTCGCATTATTATATTGCATTTTTATTATTTCATTATTTTTTAAATTTGTATTACTAGCATCAGAATGATAAAAAAAATTTATAAAATTATTATATAAAATTTATATCATGTTCGATATTTTGTAGCTGATTACCAAATTCTATTAAAATTTGATTTCAAAAGAAAACTTTTTCAAACTGTATATTTAATATTTGAGATTTGGATGGTAAGATTTTGGACATTATTTGATTGTGTTACGTGATAAGTGGAGCTAGATAATAATTTATTAAGTAAACTCAAATGGATCCAGTTCCTTAAATGATGATTATACTACAAAATAGCAACCCAAATGGATTCTCTGTTTTTGAACTCTTGAGCACTACATTGGCTCTAACAGTCTGAATGGCAGTAATCAAACTCGAAATCTACACATTTTACCATATTCGTGGAATTTAAAATGACTAACCAGGCTACATCTTGATGAGCTCAAATGGACTCCCTTAATCAACAAAATAGCAAAATGAACACAAAAGCAATTATTTAAGAAGTAAAAAATATGGAGATTAAAAATAATGTAATTTTGCCACCAAAAGGGTTTGAAACAGTAACTTTTAACTTTTAGACTCTTAGCAAAACATTTTAACCACCAAACATATTTTATGGGGTGTGACTGCTCCTCTTGTCCCCTATCTCCGTCACTGATTTAAATCATTTAATGTTTTTAAATTACATCTTAACTGAGTGTTTTGCCGGGTTACTACTTGCATATATTAAAAAAAATTATGTATTTTACATAAAATACAGCAACTCAAATGTACTCCATTATCCACAAATATAAGTTCATTTTTACTTTCATATATTAAAAAAAATAAAGACAATTATTTGCATAAATAACAATGAAATATTAATTGCATTACCCTTAATATTTATATTTTAACGCTCTTTCTTCATTAATGGTAAGGTTAAAAATGAAAATTAGCAATCAATCTCTCTAAAATTCTCTAAAATTAGTAAGTAGATATATATTTATGGACATCCAAAATAGGTTATATTTGTTGACTAAGGGGGTAATTTAAAAAAAAAAAAAGAAAATGTTAGAAGTTTGACCGATGTAAAAACAAAATTTAATGCCTTGCATAATGCAATACCTCATATATAATGTAAAAGAAAAATTTAGAAAAACATTAACTTGGCATCAAATTGCATGTGTTTTGCCAGGTTACTTAAGAGCTCGATAATTCTAAGTATTCTATTTTGGCATTGGATTTACCGTTACAAAATTAGATAAATATCAATTTCAAATTACATCAGATGATGTAAATGGCCAATATAATTCAAAATATTCTATTATGGCTCTAGTTTATGATGCATGATTTGAAAATTTGAGAAATAATAATGTGACACCTTACCAAAATTAACCAAAAAAATACAAATTTTATAAGGTTGAGCATCGGCTGTAAAAACCCATTAAGATCAAAGCTTAAAGCAAAACAAATTAAGCTCTTAATCACCTTCCTCTTGATATTAATTACTCGCGACTTAAGCAAACTCTGTAATAGAATTAATATGGGTTTATCAGCAATGATGACGGTGCTCGGAATGTTAGGCTTGAATACACAAGCTGTTCAACAGAATTAAGCAGGCACGCCAATTGCTTATGATAGCAGAGACTCACTTATTGCTGGTGTACTTCCTGGTCTTCCACTTTTTGGCTGAAAAGTATTCATAATAATGGAGACTGAAATGTGTGTGTTTAGTTGGCTAATTATGTGTTTTGTCAGTAATTAGCATGGCTAGGATGTATCTAATCCTTGCTTAATGCTATAAATTATATTATATCTGTCTTGTATCTATGTTTCAATATGTAGCCAACTTATTGTATAAATAAAATCAGTCTTCACTTGTTCTTGCATGGGTCGGTTGCCCCCAATATGTGCCTGGTGAAGGATGCGTTTATTCAGATTGTGAATCACTTGTCCTAGCTTGATTTCGGAGTCTCGTGTGATTTTAGATCATTGTCGTTCTTTGTTTTCACAATGGTGAAATGTCACGGTATATGTTCGGTGAGCTACCATGCTCATATTCTTTCAAGAGTTATCTCCAAAAACCCCCAAAATCAAGCTTTTTTTTTTTTTTTTAAATCAAGCAGCTAAAACAAAAAATATGAAAAAAAAAAAAAAAGAATTAAATCTTAGAAGTTCCATACCTTTTCGGTTGCTGCATATTTTGAAATGATACCTTGAAGCTTCTTTCAAAATTTGCATTATCCACCCATTAAATAATAACTATAACACCAAAATAAATTTTCTATCTTTATCTATTACTATTACTATTAATTTATTCATATATTTCTATTTTAAAGTTGAGCACATTTGAATATAAACTTCGATTATAAATATTACTAGTATTCATTATAGTGTAAACTTATCTTTAATCACTTGCGCTTGTGGTCTTAATAATATTTTTGTTATTGAATTAAAATTTTAAAAATAAATAAAAATTTAAAAAAATTTGTAAAATTTTATATTGTTTGTTTTACTAATAAAAGATATGAGCAGAAGATCTATAATAAGAATTTGTTCATAGTCAAAATATAAGAACGGTCCAAATGAAATGTTGGTTTTATATATCATCTTTTTTTTTTCACCAAAGATTTTATACCAAATTCTTATGATCATACCTATAATTTTGTTTTACCTTAATTTTATTCCAAATTAATAATTATAATAGTAATTTTTATTAGAATATAATTTGAATTTACTTAATTAATTATCACTAATTATATAGTTTTTTCTTATGTGAATATAATTTGAATTTTATTAATTAATAATTAGAATAATATTACTTATTAGAATATAATTTGAATTTAATTAATTAATTGATTATTATAAATAATTATATAGAGATAATTTTACTCTCGATAATATAAATTTTATAAGAGCGTTCTAGGCAAAACCAATGTCCTCCCATTCGCTCTTTTATATAGATTGTAGATAAGGTAGTTATATATGCTATAGACAGATAGAAAATTGTAACAAAAAAAAAAAAAATAAGTACTAAAATTTAAGAGAACCAAGTTGATTATACCAAATTCATTAAAGATTCAAATTAATTAAAAACTGATCTAGAACTAACAATTTGGAAGTCATTTATCATTATTATTATTTTTTATTTAATTTTTAATCTAGAAAAAAACTTAGTATTCATTGCCACATCACCTAGCTAGCAAATGCTAAGCGAAAATGCTAAGAAAACCTCAACATACATAAGAATAGGAACGTTTAAAAAGAAATAAAAAATTAAAATCAAAATCAGGTCTCTTCTGATAAAAAAAACATGACACAAATAAAAGAAAAACACAGAAAAATTATAACCAAGCTAAAAAGGGGTTAATATATAGCATCCGCTCCCTTTTTTACCAAGCTATCAGCTACTCCATTTTGTTCCCTCAAGGCCTGTATAAATAAACTCAACCCAAAAAGTCTTACGTATGAGAAATTTTTGCCAATTTTCAATCATAGTTCTTACCCATAAAAAATTATAATCAACA
>CATIWJ010415958.1:0-15240 GCA_949640765.1 Croton laevigatus
GATTTTCCGGCAAACCCACCTCATGTTTTTAATTTTACCGGAAACGGGCCGGCAAATTTGCAAACCAGAAATGGAACTAAGGTTTACAAGTTGAAGTACAATGAAACAGTTGAACTTGTAATGCAAGATACTGGCATTGTAGCTGCTGAGACCCATCCTGTTCATTTGCATGGATTCAATTTCTACGTAGTTGGTAGAGGAATTGGAAACTATAATTCAAAAACAGATCCTCAGAATTTTAATCTTGTTGATCCTCCTGAAAGAAATACAATTGGAGTTCCAACTGGTGGATGGGTGGCTATAAGATTCCTTGCCGATAATCCTGGTAAATTTCTAACTTAATTCCCATATATAATTACAAACATTTATTTAGTTTCTTGATCGTATATTCTTGAAAATTGATTGAAAAACTGAATTTTCTTTGATTAGGAGTGTGGTTCATGCATTGCCATCTAGAACTGCATACGACATGGGGACTGAAGATGGCTTTCTTGGTGGAGAATGGAAAAGGCCCTAACGAGTCAATTTTACCACCTCCAACTGATCTTCCCAAATGTTAAATCGGCTATATATATATATATATATATATATATGTGTGTGTGTGTGTGTGTGTGTGTGGAAAGGAAGAGTAATTATATATAAACACTGCCATTTGTTTGAGTAAATGGAAATGTTTTGCTTTATGATGATTCTTAATAAAATTGGAAAAAAAAAATTTTATTACTTTAGCTTTATAACAATGGAAAAGACTGGCATACATACCATGCGTTTATATTGCACCAACCTAATAGAAAATAAAGTAAATAAGGATATTGAATTCTTAGAACTCGACAACAAATACCTTATCTGAATCAAAAAAATTTGGATTTGGATTTAGGAATTCCCAAATCTTCTACATCGTAGTCCAGATGATGCTGTTAAAGGATAATATACTAATTAATTCATCTTTGTTTCATTGTTTTGTATGTCATGATTTTCTTTTACTAACAAATAATTTATTTTTCCAATTTACAACGATAGTTTAGCTATCTCATAATATAGAGGTTCATTGTAATAATTTTAATGATCTTAGATAGACACTAAAACAGTTTGCATGGTGAGTGAGTTCGTTCTTCCGCTAAGTAGTATAGTATAGGTACACTTACTATTAAACTAAGTCTTAACGTACAACTTGTCCCATTAATTAGTACGGTAAAACCATTTGTCTCGCACTTGATTTTGTTTTTTTTTTTTTCCGACTCGCACGGTGGATTGTCTATACTAAGTACCAACATCAATTTCATTCACAGTTTTAAAAATTTGACTATATATTGTAAATTAAATAATAAAATAATTGAGACCATTGAATTTCCAATCATATAAAATTTATAATATAGAGTCAATTTCTGTAAACTACAACCCATTGAAATTGATCTCTGGATTTAGTATAGACAATCTACCGTGCGAGTCGAAAAAAAAAAAAAAAATCTTGTATGTCTCACTGTGAGAACTGTAGAAGCACCCCAATTAGTATAAAGACAGTCTTAAAAAAAAAAAAAAAAAAACCCAATATAATATCAAAAAAGAGAAATTCATTAAATCTATTTATGATATTTGTTTTGGGATTAACAAGATGTCCAATGGACCGAATCAACAATGCAACTTACACAACTGAAGAAGAAGGGTAGTCTTCCCACTCGTATCCCACTTCTCACAGTTGGCATTTACTGATTTTTTGCAGAAAGAAATTTAATTTCCAGCTTATAATCTGATTTTAGGAACAAGAAGCAAAGGTTTCTCCTTCTGCAAAGTGATGCCATACTTATCATTCATGTCTTGCAAACCAAAGTCCTCACCATTTGGAAGAGACCAGTCAAAGAAATGCAATGAAGAGCCCAAAATCAAAGGAAGCAATCTCATAGCCAAAGGCAGTCCAGGGCACATTCTTCTTCCTGAACTAAAAGGTAGAAGCTCGAAATCTCGACCTTTCATGTCTAAGCCAGATTCTAAAAACCTTTCAGGTTTAAATAATAAAGGATCTTCCCAAGTTAAGGGATCACGTCCAATTGCCCAAATATTGATTAGTATTTGTGAATTCTTCGGAATTTTGTAATTTTGTACTTCACATGTCTCAAGAGGTTGATGAACTAAGAATGGAGCTGGTGGATGTAATCTTAATGTTTCTTTTATACATGCATATAAATATGGGAGCTGTGAAATTTGGGACTCTTGTATTGAATTCATGTTGATTTCTCTTCGAAGCTCTTGACGAACTTTGTTAATGGCTTCTTTGTTCTTCAGAAGTTCGGCCATTGCCCATTCAAGAGTTGTTGTAGTAGTATCTGTACCTGCACTGAACAATTCCTGCAACAAGAAGAATCGCCTGTAAAATATTCGCCAATTGGCAATAAAATGTGGTTTGAAGGAATCAAACTTAGAACAACGGTGGAGCCAAGAATTCGAAAATGGAGGGCAATATCTTTTTTCTAAGATCCGGGTAGCGAAATTAAAAAAATCATTATGTTTCAAAGGCAAAAAAATCAATACTGAACCAAATTTAAGAAAATCTCCACCAGCCCTCTTGCCTCCAATTCTCATAAAAGCAAAAAGACCAATTGAACCACATCAAGTCGCGCAAATGAGAAAATAGTATGATGTGTCTACATTAAACATAGGGGCAAAGAATGAAGGAAAACTGAAAATTTAAAAGTAGTAGGGGTGATGAACTTACATGAACCAACCAATTAATTTGCTCATCATCAAACCCATTTGAAATAAAAACATCCAAGAAATCTTCCTTTACAGCACCCTTATTCTGTTTTTGTGCATGCTTTTCTCTTCTTTCTATAACGCATGTTTCCCATATCCCAAACATTTTTTGAAGGCATTCTGCCATTTTCTTTCTTAATCCTTGAGGATCTAACCTTGAAACTACTTGATAAAAATCTGCAACATTTGGAGTAGTACCTAACTCCATCAACTTCCACAACAACCTTTTCAACTCATTAACTGATTCCTCATCTTCCAAACAAACGAAATCCTTAGAAAATAAAACATTCGAAATTGAATTAAAAACAGTAGCAAAAACAACTTCTCCAACATCAACTACTTGTCCTTGTTTACTACGCAAAAATTCTATCATTTCTGATACTTTCTTTTCCCTTAAAGCAGCTTTTGATTCAATTGCTTTTACAGAGAAAAGCTCAGTCCTGCATAAAGCTCTTAATGACTTCCATTGCTCACTGCACGAAGGATTCCAAACAAGCGCTACACGATCAAGTTCATGTGTGTTTCTTGGAATTGCTTTTGGGACATACCTACCAGAAAGAAAACGATCATTATTTTTCAGGATTTCTTTAGCTACGGCCGGCGACGAACCCACGATGACTAGTTGATTGCCAAACCGGAGAGAAAATATTGGACCGTGAAGTTTAGCCATTTTTGCCATTGATATATGTGGCTTTTGTCCAATATGAAAAATGTTGCCTATGATAGGCCATGGCTTTGGGCCTGGTGGAAGACGGTGTCGTTTGGAAGAAGTGATTACATGTTTTAAGATGATAAAGCAAATAATAATAGGTAGAAAAAGAAAGATGAAAGTTGATGATGAGAGATTTATGAATACCCTTGTTGTAATGATTGGCTTCATGTGTAATGGCAATCGCTCGGAGATCGTCTCTGGGAATATTAGAAGTTGGAGTAGCTTATTAAGACATTAAATAGTCCCAACATTATCACGTCGGTAGCGGGGAAATGAGAGTGGCCTAGTCATAAACAGTCCCCACCTATGACCATAGGTCCCGGGAATAAAAAAGATTATCATGTACGTAACTATAATAAACTCAAGATTCCACATTTCCACTATAAGTCTATAATAATGTTACAAATTTTTGGATATTTAATTTCGAAGTCAAAAACTAAAGAGGCTGAGGAAGATCCCTAATAAAATGAAGACAATTGCATATAGTTGTATGGCCTATTTGTTAACAACGAAACCTTCATTGTTGAGCTCTTTTATAAATTAATAATTGTTAAAAGATTCCAAAAGCCTAATTTACCAGTTTTCGTATGGACGATTTGCTTAAATGCCTGCATATTAATTACTCATACATTCAAGGGACTATTAAAGGCTATATTCCATTCCGTTTCTATTGAGATTTTCTGCTTCCGGAAAAGTCCAAAAATGGCTACAAATCGTGAAGGGACTGATAGGTGGGTTACGTTGTATGTTTGATTAGCCCATCTTTTGTTTCATTTTATTTTAGGTATGTTTGATTGGACTAGGTAAGAAGGGAGAATTCAAGTGGTGCTTCTGTTTCAAACCGTGTGAACTTTAGTGGCCAAACCGTGAGCTGAACAAGCTCAAACTGCCGCTGAACCCAACCGTAATCGACTAACAGGGCCTGTTTAGGTTTAAAGAAATCTTGAATAGTGAACCTGCGAACCGTGACAGAACCATGTCAAACCGCCAAGGGCCCATTTAGGTTTAAGGAAATCTTGAATAGTGAACCTGCAAACCATGACAGAACCATGTCAAACCGCCAATGGACAGCAGTTTAAACTGTGTTGAACCGTCATTGAAGCCTTGATCCACCCATATTGTGCGAACCAAGGCTGAACCATGAACCGAACCGACAGTTCAAGGCACCTATCCGAACCGTGGCGATGTCTAGCAGCAGTGCTGGAAGCTGGCCAGGAGGCAAAGAAAGAGGTTTCTGGAGGTGCTACTTAGAAATTAAAGACTTGGCAACAGAGATTTTGAGAATTATGGAGCCCAGTCAACTGTTCAGGTTTCAGTACATCTGTTGGCAAAAATGGCCTAGAGAGTGGCTTTTGTAATAAGCGATTAGCGCATATCATATGTAATAAGGAAAAAATGGGTTTGCCAATTCATTCTTCACTTCAGTGTTCTATTTTCGAAAACATTTTTTAAAGAATCTGTAATATTTTTTCCCTTTAAAAAAAGGTAAACAAAAAAAAAGTAGTAATAGATTTAAAAACATAGAAACATGATATCAAAAGCTGATATTTACACCAGGAAAAACCATCTTCACAGATTTGCATACTATACTAGATAATTATTTATCTGAAACGCAAATGTTAAAAACTAGATAGACATACTCCAACACCAGAAGACAATTCAGGCCATTGTGCTTTTAAGCAGTGCCCTTGAGATGTGATGGTGTGTCATAATCATCTGCAAGAATGTCACCCTTGCTATCTTTCTCTACTTCGTCGAAGTAGTCCTCTCTTGCATTATCAGCTAGCATAAGGGCAACTAACCAGAAAAGAGCTGAATCAAGAGAAACAAAAGCACCGCCACCAAGGAGACCAGTTTTAGCAGTTGGGCAATCTGCCTCCAGATTGTGATGAATCTTATTAGTCAAGTGCTGCTGCTCTGTGATTGTTGGCCATAACAGCAATGCAGCTCCTAGTCCTGCAGTAAACCTGCAATAAGAAGATACACAACTAATGTTTAATTCTGCATTATAAATGCCTTGTGCATAATTTTTTTGCCAAATCTCCAAGAGCCCAATTCATTTGTTTTAGACCTGCCTGCGACAGAAGATACCCTTGGTTTAAATTTAATATTTGAGATTAAGCACGATTTCGGTATTCGAGAAGGATCAACTAACTAAATACAATTGAGTCCAATGATTCCAATCTAGTTTGAGCTTAAAGATGTTAAAAAAAATGGTAAATTTTAATGATAACAATCAAACTCAGCAATACTACTCCACAAATAACCCAATAATTATAATATCAAAAGAAAAGACTTGATGTTTGAGTGACTAACTAATTCTAATGATAAAAATCAAACTTGCATTACTACTGCACAAATAACCCAATAACAGATATAATATTGAAAGAAAAGCCTTGGTTCATGGGCGATTGACTGTCTAATTCTTCGCTATCGAAAGAAAAGCAAGTTTGAACAAAAAAAAAAATACAAAACAAAACATTCTATCTATTTGAATTCAATCAGCAGTCAATAAGCAATAGCTAGTTTAGTATAATATCACTTGCAACATGAGAAAAAAGAGTACATACACAGCAATGTTGAAGAAGACAAGGAAACTGGTACTTTGAAACAAAGCAGACTGAGGAATAGATTTCCCTTTGTAAGGATAAAATAAGGACCAAAACCCAGCAAGTGCAGATAACACCAAAAATGCAAAAGAGAGAGATCCCAACACCACAGTAGGATCAGATGGATATTTGCAAATCACAAATCCTCCTTTTCCAGTTATTGGAGTTCCAGCTGCGGGCTATAAAACCCCCCACAAAAATTGCAAAAACAGAACACATCAGATAAAAGTACCAAAATTACAAGTAAAAGAAATAAAATTAAACAATTAAACAATCAAACAGAAGATTACCTACCTTCTTGTTCTCCGCAATTATCCCAAACATGAAGGATAATGCCCCTAGGGTTCCAACAATCAGTGACATTTGCCGAACAGTAACAGCCATCCTACATAACAGTCAAAGATATAATAATAATAATTATTATTATTATTATTATTACAAACCCATATCAAAATTTCGAAAATTTATTTGATTTTCAAACGCAATTGAATCAAAATTGATAAATATGAGAAATAATTGAGGAAATAGAAATCACCCGTGAAGATGAAGGTGGGTGTAAAAGAGAGAATTCAAGAATTCGAAGAGAAAATGGAATTCTCTGCGTAGAACACTGTCTCTTTTTTACCCGTTCATACAGAAGAAGGACGAGGAGGAAGAATTAGTTGTGGCGTAAGAGTGTTGTTCTAAATTCCAGGCGGTATTATCTGCTTACCGTTCGGGGAAAAATGTTTAATAATTTGTTGTTTTTACTAAATTTTGTAAATATCTATCTACAGACTACAGCTAAAACCAAAACATATCAATTTGAATAGTATTTCCTTTATGGACTCATACATACTGAAATTGGCTAAGTTTACGTACCTACCCGTCAAATGCACATTTATTCGGATTTCAAACAATTACTAACTAATCCTATATTTTCATAAATTATATCATCCCATCCCTCTAATTTTTTAATTTAAACTATATTATCTTCACACTTTTGTTCCGCTAGTTATGTTGCTAGCTTTTGGATATGCAATTTATCTTGCTATTATAATTATTAATCCTTTATAAAATTTACTTTTTTATCAATATCAATAAAAAAATAATTATAAAACTTATTATAAATAAAAATTTTAAAAATTAAAAAATCCACCCAAAAAAAGAAATATAAACAATTGAAAAATATGAAGGTATTACGTTCTTATTTGATTAGAGGTTTTTTATTGTATTTTCTACGCTATGGTGCTCCTATAATGGTAGTAGTTGGGTTATATTGATAGTGGTTTGAGATTATGATTCTGTATTAGTTTTTAAATAGTAATGGAATTCTATAATGCTCTGTCACGATTTCATATAGTGCAATCAAATCATTTTGATAGACAACCTTGTTCCAAGTAAAGCATATTTGATAAACAATCATGACAATTTTGAAAAGCCTCCTTCGAAAAGGATTGTCATTTAATGAAACAAGAAGTGCTTAAAACCATCAATAATTACATCCGAAAAATCAATGCATCCAAGAACCCAACGAGGGTGAATAACTGAACAGGCAACCATGCAATGCATTATAGTTTCCGGCGAACCACAAGAAGCACAATTCAAAGGGCAAGAAATACCTCTATCATCCAAGAAGGCTTTCGTTTTGTAAAATAGCCCTAGCAAAGTTCATGGTGCCATACAAAAAATAAGTGAAAATTTAGGGGGTATGAATATGTACTAGGCCAGTATATATTTTGCCAAACACATATTCGCAACCCCAACCCCCCCCCCCCCCCCCCCCCCCTATACTATCTAGGTTTTTTTCATTAACCCCCTCAACATTAAATTTTAACCCCTTATGCTATACATTTTGTTGCCTACAAGCCTCTTTTCTAACTACTTGAGAAAAGTATCAACAAGGTATGCATTAACTTTAATCCGCATTCTTCAATCTCTCTTAAATCTGTTTTATTTGTTGCTATTTGTCTTTCTTTTTTTTATTCTAAATGGGTTTTAAATTTCTCTTCGACCCATTAATTATTTTACTTTTTCTACTATTTTTCTTTAATTTTCTTATCAACCAAACATCCTGATGCGGAACTATAACCGTCTAAGTGAATTATAAGTTCTTGAACATTTTTATTATTTAGGATATTTAACAAAATTTTTACATCTCCATTCTGAAACAAACCCTTGTATTGAATCAACAAAGTCAAATGCAATACAATGAAGTTGTAATAAGATAAGAAGAGCAAAATTAGGGAAAGAAAGATTCATTGTCTGTCAACGGTGGTATTCGACTGCTTGTTTTATGTTTCCATGGCAAACTTCCTTATTGGTCTGATTGGTACTTCTGCCTATTCAAAATTTAATTATTAATTATTTAAAAACATAAGGAAGTAATTTAATTTTTTCTTTCAAAATTTTATAATTTTAGCAAACATTCAAAAGTGAATATAGTAGGCATTTGCAATGGCTGATCTGCCTAATTCTTTATTTTCTCCTATTCTATCTTTTGTAATGGTTGAGATGCCTAATTCGCAATTTTCACTCTTAATGAAGATTGGTATTTCCCTCGAAAAAATAAAATAGTAGGCTTTTAATTAAAACTTTAAAATGCTGATGTGAAATCCAATTCAAAATGTCAATGCCAGATAAAAAACAATGTAACATTTTGAAATAATTTCATTGATTGTTTTCTAGAAGGACCTGGTCAGGGTCAGATCAAGAACATGTTAACCATACTAGTACAAGGATAAATAAATAACAACTACATGCATGGAGTTCGCCGGCTATAAAATCTAACCCGCAGAAGGAAATCCAAGAGAGTAATGACAGATATAACACAACGACTGCAACTGTCCAGAAAATAAGTTCCGGCTCCAAGAAGATTTTATTTAGTCCGCATCCATTTCTTCAAGGGCAATCTTGGCAGCAGCCTTTGCCTCCTCTAAAAGTTCGTCAGGAACCTGAAATTTCAATAATAAGGATAAATCTTATCTAGCCTACGTCAAATTAAAAGTTAACCACCTAGATACATGAAATGAAGAATGCAGTAAAACAGTGCCCTTTAAATCTCAGACAAGAAATCCAGGGAAAATTGGTAGTAAATAATCCATTCAGACACTTGTCAATAAAAACCGAAGTTATGAAAAGTAACAAGACAACAAGAACCAATTTCACAATTGTACCTAATAACCAATACGCAGGGTCTTGTTGTTTCTACATCATGGAACAGGGTTTTGTTCATATACAAGCCCCAAGAACATATGCTTTTCTATATATCAAGGTTTTTCTGAGAGATGCACGGTCTGATTCATCCAAATGCCAGATCACAGATGCCAGAACTAGAAACTAATTACTGTTGACTGCCTGAAAGCCTAAGACTTTATTTAAAAGTGTAACTCAAATTAAAAGTGAAAACCTTCATTCATAATGTTTCCAAAACATGATATCCGATGAAGAATGTGACAGAAAATACCTTCTGATGCAATCTCTTTGATTCATCACAAACCCAACTCATTTCCAGTTCAAATGCCTTGTCTTTGGCTTCATCATGAAGCTTGTAAATGCTGCACAAATTTAAGGGAAAATCAGAACATACTAACTATGAAGTACAGATGCACATGTATTCACAGAATGCTTCCTTCTGAACATTCAATCCTCTTTCTTTCTATTAATTAAAAGAAATTTAGTTTTTGTAGCTAATAAAGGTCCAATGTTTCAAGATGCTTTGTTTATTACTTTAAGCAAAACTGTTTCAAGATGCTTTGTTTATTACTTTAAGCAAAACTACCAGTCTTTTTTTTTATCACTGGCATCAGTCAAAAAATACTTTAGACATTAACAGCAGCATGAGGGAAAGAAAGGAAAAAGGGAAAATTGTTCGTCCCCTGTCTTCACATAGTTAAAGTCCTCAGTAACTATATTGTTCCTTTGTTTTACATTAATGTATCATGCTTAAAAGTAGCATTAGATAGTAATATGTTGCCTGCAATGCCAAGGATCCAATGCCTTCTAGTAAAGCTGAACACTCAAGATCATTAGGTGGACTTTTTAATGTTTAAACAACATTTAAAAGAAACTTCCATTCTGGATTTTTTTTTTTTTTTAAAACTGTTTCCATACACACAATTTATTTCATTAGAAATTAATCATAGGTATTGAAACAAATTCAATGAGAAGAAGCAAGGTTCAAAGAACAGATAGATTCAAAAAGAACTCAGAAAGAAACAGGGAAGTGAACAAATCTCATTCAGAAGACCAGAAGGCAATGCTTACATTTTGGCTACTTCAATAACCCCTTCTCGGCATGTCATTTCAGAAAGCTTCAACTTCTCAATTTCTCTGTCAAAAACATCCATTCCATCATAATTAGACATTGTAAAGGAATCCATGCAAAACCATAGCATATCCTTTATTAATATGAATAAGTCAAAACAAAAAAGGTAAGTAACGGACATCATCATACTATTAGCAAGGTGTTCAGCACAAAAATAGATATTAACATCTTCATACACTGCCAAGCTTTAGAAGAGAATACTTCACCCAAATTTATATGCTTTAATAACAGTGCACAAAAACTATCCTCCAAAGTTGACAAGAATCAAAAAAATTAAACCCTGGGAAAAGCCATCAATGACTAAGCACAAAATTATAGTCATGATGTGATGAACATTGTAATTATATGGTTAATAAATTCACAATCACGGAAAAAAGGGTGTTAACTTACGTTTTAGCAGCTTGCTTTCCCTTCCCAATTGCAGCACCAAAATACTTCTGCACACATTTTTGAAGCAAAAGTATAATCCATAAGAAATCCCAAACAACATAACTATCAAATACGCACAAAGTAACAACATTCATCAAAAAATCAATAGCAAGTCATCTGAAATGAACCAAAAGATAGCACTATTAAGGGCAAAGCGACCCACATATGATATGCCAGAAGGCTCAATCATGTATAACTGTGGTCCATCTCTGTCATAACCACCAAGAATTACCCCGCAACCAAATGGCCTGCAAAATAAACAACTTTTATATACTTTTTCTTAAGTGAATAAAGTTCTGTGTCAGAAACGCACATTAAGAACCACAGCTTTCCTTACCTGAGCCACCAATAGAGGGTGCACAAATGCACATAACTGGCAACGCGATCAGCAAGTTCCTTCACAGGAACGGGTTCGCCATACACACTAACAATTTGGGGAAAATATAAACAAGCATAATATTAGCCAGATCTTGGAGCACAACAAAATGGAATGTAAGCATACTCAAGGTCCTAAGCTAAGTAGAACCTTCCCCCAAACTTCTTTAATTCCTAGAATGATAGCTAGAAATTATGCTTCCAAAGTATCAAATGTTTCTCTAGTTAATGTTCACATTAGTTTAAGCATGAAAAAAGATGCGTAGTTCAGAGGGGAAAAAAAAAAACCTCTCGTAATTGGTTGCCTCTGATTTGGCTCTTGCAACAATTTGTCTCCCATCAGCTGCTAAACCAGCAACAGCCTAATATTTGAGGATAGATAGAGAAAGAGAGAGAAGGAAATAGATCAGAAACACTACATAACCAGTATAACATAATTGTATTTTCAGATAGGCAAAATAAACACTAAGCAGCAAGGTGAAAACAAATATGATACTCAAGAAATGGGGAAAAAATACCTAACAATTCAATAATTGGAAAGTAACAATAAGAACAGATGTATTTTAGGAGTCCACGGAGCAGATAAGCAATACCACATGAACTAGCTTCACATTACCACTTAGAAAAAAATAAAGGATAGATAACAAGATTTTTTTATGCTTTGACTAGCATCTGGTCTTCAATTGAAACTATTTCCCCCAAAATCTAGGAAGTTAATAAAAAATTGAGTTCTTTCCACCCTTTTCATGTGAATGGAGGTTAAGAGACATTTTTAGAAATTCAATTCATCAAATTTATACTTAAAAATCCAAAGTGAGAGCAAACATTATAGTAAAATCTTAAAAAAAAAAAAAAGTGGCAATTTAAATTATGCCTAATACCAAAATGCACTGAAAAACTGTTAGTATTTATCTAAAAGCATATTTGTTCTATGAGAAAAGGAGAATTGCTTCTCAAGACCAAAAGCAACTAATGCAAAACGGAAACAAGACTGAAATTATCACATTGTCAAGTTGTATCTGGAGAACAATCATTATTAAGGATACTAAATTCAGAGCATTTCTCCAAAAAAAGTCTTTCCTTCACAAAAACATTAAGATTTTGTTCAAAAGATGCAAGGGATGAATCATTCTTAAATATTTCAAAGGAAATTCAGAAGGCTAACATAAAGTTTCTCAATCTAATGCCTTTAAATGAGACTTAAAAACATAGGTCAAGTTTATTTACCAAAAAAGTTCTCTTTCTTACAGTACAGGGATAAATGCATTTCAGTCCATATTTACTCCAACTTTCTATCATACATTAACCCTAACTACATTGTCTGTGGCTCATTTGACATGAAACACGACCCATTCATTCAATCATCAGGGAAGCTAAAAGAACATAAGACAATATAACATTGTAGAGTGTGTGCAAGAGTTCATATTTCCAAGATCAAATTCAATAAGAGACTAACAACCCCAATGTGTTGAGATGTGTGGTTACAGATGACTACAGAATCCACAAATAAATGTAGCCAATTTGTGGATTCTGTAGTCATCTAAAATGGAATAAATGGCAATAAGATCAACAAATTAACAGAGAGTTCACAATTCGAAAAACCAATTGCATTAGCAAAATAGTACCATGCCAGAATGACGATGAACAGCGTGTATTCTCCTATTGGAACCTGGCAACATCATTTTAGATGCTATAAGCTTCTCCACACCCTAAATTGGAAGACAAAATTACAGTCACAATTCCATTATGACACAAGTACTCCAATCAATACTGAACTTGAGAGGAGGGGGCAAAATTAAAGAAAAGAAAGAAATTACCATAACAATCCCGTCTTTGCACTTGATTCCAATAACAGTACTGCAAGCAAACGAAGAAGAAATTCTAAACATCAAAAATCGCAACATAACAAGAAAATACCCTAATGCTGCTCAACTTTTGATCGAGGTTTCACTAAACCCACTTAAAAATTAACAAATCATAATAGTATGGTTAAAACAAATCAAAAATATGCAAAGTAATTTCTCGGGAAACAAAAAGAAAATATGGCATTATTAGAGAGTAAAGACGGACGGACCCGCTGTTATCGACCGCTTTTGCAGCATATTCGATCTGGAAAACACGGCCATCAGGAGAGAACGTAGTGACAGATAGATCGTAACCTGTGCCTATGCTACTCATCGTTTTCAACTTAGCCCTTTGCTTGTTTGATTCCTTTGAGAGTGTTCGTCTGTGGTTTAATGGTTTTAGCTTCTTAATACATATAAGAGGTTTCTTTAATCTCAAGACAGAAACACACTGACGAAGAGAGAGTGTAGATTCAAGGATGTAAAAAGGATGTATTTATGGGCCAGACCCATAAATAGCCTTTTTTAAGTTTAGTTTACGATATATGTGAAAACGAACACCAAAAGTAAAATATTAAGCAAAATAGGTATTTCAACTAACTAATGGGGAAAAAGGGCCCATTTATGCCTTTTTAGGATTCAAAGTTGAACATAACTGTAAAAAAGGATCTTTTTATATAGGTTTTAATATGCCCATGCTGTCCCGTCATCGTCCGGCCACAAACCCGACGAACTCGATTTTCCAGTGAAGTTCACCTTAATGATTCCATGCTAGAAACTCTATATCCGATGAGTTTATGACCGGTTTCAACATTTTGAGTCTCCGAAATCCAACGGAATCAAATTTTCGATTAATTTCCATCAGCGATCAATCCTTTCTTTCATGTATTCGCCCGTGCCATAGCGGATCTGCCTCTGAAACGCATCGAAAGTCAAATAGAATCATCTTCAATTTTATTTTCATCCGGTTTCATTTAGGGGGCGTTTGGTTGGGGGTAATCAGGAAAGGGAAAGGGAATGAAACCCTTTGTGGTTGTTTGTTTGGCCTTTTTAATCATTCCCTTTATCCATTTTCAGTTTTGGCTTTCCCCTCAATTCCCCCAAATTGATTCCCCAACCCCCCAAGGGTTTTCCATTCTATTTCCTTTCCTCATTTCCCAACCAAGTATAATAATAATAAATATTATTAATAATAAATAATAAATAAAAATAATAATAAATATTATTAATAATAAATACATAAATAATAATAATAAGATAAATATTATTAATAATAAATAATAAATAAAAATAATAATAAATAATAATAAGATAAATATTATTAATAATAATAAATAAATAAAAATAATAATAAATAATAATAAGATAAATATTATTAATAATAAATAAAAATAATAATAATAAAATAATAATAATAAGATAAATATTATTAATAATAAAAAATAAATAAAAATAATAATAAATAATAATAATAATAATAAAATAAATAATAATAATAAATACATAAATAATAATAATAATAATAATACAACTAATAATAATAATTCTGATTCCGATTCTCTACTTCAAATCAAACAGTTACAAACGGTATCAGGGGGCAAACCATTCCGTTTTTGGATCATAACCAAACAGAGAAAGGTATTCCGATTTCCTATTTCCCTTTCTCCTTGTTTCCCTTTCCTGATTCCACTCCGTTTCCCCTGTACGAACCAAACTTCCCCTTAATTTAGTCGAATATATAAAATTTGGGTGTAATTTCAACTTATTTCAGGATTATGGGTGAATTACTAATAAAAAATCAAAATGAGTGAATTAGCTTTAAAACCCAAAGCCGAATGTGAAATAATTTGTTTAGACCAAAACCTGCTATAAATAAACTGATATAAATTAATTGAATGCATTTTGCTTTAGATTCCTAATTAGAATATAATATTATATTAATAAATTGTTATTTATTTATTAATTAATTTAATTAAAATATAATATTAATAATAACTTCTAATTAGAATACATTATTAATATTAATATTATTAGGATTGTCATTAATTAATTAATTAATTAAGTAATTTAATAATGATTAAATTACCCTAAAAAATTAGTAAAAGTTTTAGCAATCCCGATATTTCCTCCATTCGTATATTTATATATGTTAATAGATAGATATAAATTTCCACTAATATGTAATTAAAATATACAATATTAGAAATTAAAAAATGG
>CATIWJ010416081.1:0-10667 GCA_949640765.1 Croton laevigatus
TTGAGTAGTTTTGTCTCAAAACAATTTTATCCAAAAATAATTTACTCAAGATTCTTATTTTGTAAAATGATTTATGAGATGATTATGAAATTTAAGGCTTTTGCCAAAAGTAATTTTTAAGCATAAAACTAATCATCTCACTAAAAGTTGATTTGAACAAATAAACCATTCAAAAATAATTCAATGGCAAAAGTTCATACATGTCATGCCATATCACATTTAAAATCACAATTAACACATAACTTCTCATGAACACATCAAATATTTAAAGCATAATGGTTTAGAATCTTGAGTCACATAAAAATGATTTTAAAACTTTCTTAACAAATAATTTATGAGATGATACACAAAAATAATATTTTTTGCTCAAAATTATTAAAAATAGATATAGATATGATCATCTCATCAAAAGAATTTAACTCAACCCAATGAAGTCATTTAAGAAATTTTTATGGGAAGTGTAAATTTATATGATACCATATATATCACACAATTAACATAAAAACTTTCCATAATATTTTCAAACATTTAAGCCAAAAGACTAAAACACAAAATTCTCATTAGGACCTAAGAAAGAACAAGTAGCACGCAAGAAAATGGAAGTTTGGAGTGCTATGGAGTAAGAAAAATAGAGGTCCAAAACACAGCAGAAAAATGTCAAACAATTTGCAGGAGTGTCACGGGCATGAAATATAAGTCTCGAGCGCAACACTACAAAAGCAGTTGAAGGGATTTAAAGGCTGTGGTGTCGCACGCGCGAGGGTTCAATCACGGTCGCCACACAAACATAGATAATATTTTGTAGAAAAAATTTTATTGCAGGATTTTGAGAAATTTTGAAGATAAACTCATTTTCGAAAAATCATACCCAATTCATCATCAATATGCACAAATGCATAATGCAGCCTTAAACTAGCAAATAAAATGGCATTTATCAAGATGACATAAATGAGTCAAAAAGTTTAAGTACTTACTTTCTTCTTGGAATTGAATAAACTTGGAGATGCTTTTGATATTAAATATGCTTCACCCACTTTGCACTCTTAATGTTTGACTTGAGAAGATTTCTACTCAAGTCTTTTCTCCTATTAAGCTCCAAAGTGTTGATGGTGAGGCTTATCCTTAAAAATCTCGTTAAGGCTTATCCTCAAATAACTTGTTAGTAGTAGAGTTTGATATAAGTAAAAGCATAAATTCTACACTTTGCCTTATTATATAATATTAATCAAATTTGTAAATACATGTTTAACGGAGTCATGATTACTCATTAAACATTATTACAAGTTTAATTAATATTCACATAAAATGAAAGACAAGGCAAATAAAGTACAAGTTTGAGTTTAGCATTCTTACCAACCAAGCAAATGCCAATTTTCTTACCTTTTGACATTGCTATTAAGTGTGATGCGTTTCCATCACTCGGTTTAGCTTATTTGAAGAAAGCTTTACTTTCTTCTCTCCATATGCCTTGAGCTTCCTCCATCAATAGTCAACATATATTCTTCCATGAAGCTTCTTAAGGCACACCTTCATGAAATTGATCACTTGGTTCTAGGTACCCAAACTAACTTGGGTCCTTGATGGTTAGCTTTGTGGTTCATAGTGATCAACTTCATATGCATCATTTTTAAATGATAATTTAAGCTTATATGCCCATATCCATTGCAAAAATAACAATGTTTAATAGGCCTATAGGATGATGCATAATTAGCTTTCAATCTTGGAAAGCTAGCTTTGGGAACATAAAGTTTGGAGTTTCCTTCTTGTCTATTATGCTTGTTCCCATTTATATGATGACTAGGTTTCTTCACTTAAAACCTAGCTTTGGGAATCCAAATATATGAGTTTGTACTAGATATGGAACAATAATCCACACTAATTTTCTCAAGATTGTTCCCATGAAGATGATGTGCATGAAAAGATTTCTTATTTTTAAGAATCTTATCTTTGGGAGCATAAGTCCTATACATGTCACAATAATGTCTATTCTTATGCTTGTTTCTCAATGTATGAAATGTATAAAATTTCTTTTTGGATTTATTAACCCTTTGAGATTTACCTTTAACTTCCTTGGAAGTAGAATGTTTACATGAATACACACATATATTTCTTGATTTTTTAACCAATTCATGTTGAGGAATGCTATATGATGCAACACTAATAATTTGGTTAGAGGATTGATCTTTCTCAAAATTTAAACCTCTAGGCACATCAATGGACTTACATGGTTGCATATTTTCATTAAAGCTTGACTTATCATCAACATCTTGAGAACTTATACAACTATTAGTCCTAAACAATTCATTTGAAGTTCTCAAGCTATCAACTACTTCTAACAACCTAGCATGTTTTAATTCAAGACTCTCATATTGACTCTTATAAAAATTTATTAAATCAAAATAAGCATTATTTTCATAATTAAGCACATCATTCATACAATTTAGCTTATTTTTCTCTTATACCACTTCATTTATGCAATTAAGATTATTATTCACACAATCATCAATTAATGAATAAAGTTCAAGTATTACCTCATTTGATAATTGTTCTTGTGAAGTGGAACAAGAGTTGTGAGCTTGTTGTTGTAAGTTGGAGCTTAAGTTGTGAGGTATAACTTCTTCAAATTTTTCAACACTTGGGCATTTGTTGTCTACCTCTTCTTCTTCCTTCGTGCCTTCATGAATGCTCTCCAATGTTCTCCATATAGATTAGGCACTTGGGCAAGATTAAACTCTCTTGAGTTCTTCTTCACTTAATGAGCCCAAGAGGTAGGACATTGCTTCCTTGTGTTGAGTTTCTTGAATCTTTTGATTTTCACTCCATTGTATTCTTGGAATCTTCTTTTGTTCTCCCTTTTCATTTATCTTGGTAGGAGGCTTCCATTTTTCTAGGACATAATCCCATAATCCATAAGCTTCAAAATTAACCTCCATTATCCTTTTCCAATAGATGAAGTTATTTCCATCAAATGTTGGCCATTGAACTAACACCTTTAGCTTTTGTGTTGTTGCCATTGGATCTTCTTTTACAATTAAGCTTGTGGAAAAGATACAAGCTTTGATACCAATTGTAGGTCCCTTGGGGCAACTAAGAGAGGGGTGAATTAATTGGCTAATTAAAATTTCAGTTGAGGGGTGGAAGATAGTGGATTTAAATTTTGATGGAAGTTTAAGGAGGATTATGAACTTGGAAGTTGAACAAGAGATTTTATAGTGGTTCGGCTCAATCTCTTAGCCTACGTCCACTTCTATAATCCTAGAAAGGAATTGGGTTCCACTATTCTTCAATAAGAATACATAAGAGGTTTTGCAAATTCACCTCAAACTTAGAGTTTATAGTTAACTCCAAACTTTACAATCTATGAGTTTAAAGCTCACTCAAAAACTATATAACACTTATATGTTGAGTTTAAGGATCACTCAATAAACACTCACAACAAAAATGTTGAGTTTATAGTTCACTCAACAAACTATACAATAAAATACATTTTTGATAAATGAAAGAGTGAAAGATGAAGAGAATGTTGTAAAACAATGAAGCACTTGGTCTTAGTAGCTGATTCAACCTTCTGAAGGCTATATGAAAGGGTATTTATACCCATCTTGAAGAATATAGCCATTGCTCCATAAAATTGAAGTTTATTCTGACTTTCTGCAGATGTCGCGGGCGAGATGAGTGTCGCGGTCGTGACCTCTCACAATTGTAACATAACATCTTTCTGACAAGTCTGAAAAATAGCCGTTATGCCCCAAAAGTTGAATTTTGTCGCGGGCAAGATGTATCCCTCGCTAGAGAGATTATGTAAGTCGCGAGCAAGATGAAATTTTAGAAGGCTTCTGGCATTTCTGGAATTTTATCGCGGGTGCGACATACATGGTCGTGAGCATGACGATCTAATCAGTTTTTGAAAATGTGGCAGAAGACTTTTTTATAGCTACAGATGTTAGCTTTCCATAGCCTTTTGAATGACCTAATTTAGACTTGTAAATCAAAAGTTATGGCTAAAATACTAACAGGTATGCAGTGCAAAAATTTTGGCATCTCGTGTGAAAAAGCAATCAGTCTTCAAGAACTTCAATTCTTTTGCAAGTCTAACTTTTCATCTTCACTTGTGATGGTTCATACTTGCTTGGAGCTATACTTAAATACTTGAGATATCATTAGTAAATCACAAATTCAAGTGAGTTTGTCAAATATTCAAAACCAAGAGATTTTAGAATTCCGAGCCCAACAATATTAATTGCTATTTGTGTCGACTTAATTAAACAATTATGGATTTAATTTTTATTGACAAAATATATGCAATTTTATCAATCAAATCTTGGTTTGTTTTGTTAGAGCATCACTAAATACAACCGGAATTGAGTGTCGCAATAAATTATAAAAAATATTAGAATATTATTTTTTAATGGCCAATTAAAGTTTTTATCTAAATTATTAGGATTTGAACCACTGATCTCAGGCTAGGGAGGTGCATCACTCTAATCATTTGAGGTATAATATTATGATTTTACGATCATAAATAATTTTATTATGGAATCTTTCCAATAAATAAAGAGTTTAATTATGAAAAATATATGAGAAAAAAAATAATATAAGTCCATATATAATGGATATCACACTTATTCGACTATACACTGTTATAAATAAACAAGTCTTCCTCAATCCTAAGCTTGAGAGCTCCAGAACTTATAAAATATGCTCCAAATACTTCATTTTTAGCGAATTCAGCATATCCTAAGAAAATAATGTAAGAACATTAATATAATAAAAATTACAATGTTATGAAAAGCTTAATCACACTAAATAAACTCATTCAAAATAATTTCAAAATCAACTTAGATCTCTCAATGAATAAAATAACTCAATAAACAAAAAAACAAGAAGAAAAGATGCAATGAATGGAAATATCTCTTAAAAAAGGAATAAGAATTTTAAAATCTAAGTCAAACACTAATAAATCTAGAAAGTTAAAAAAAAATAAAAATGTACTAAATGAAAAAGAAAAATGGCTGGTTTGAATAGTTGACTCGGATTTGTTTTGAATCAGAATTGACCCCTCCAAGAAAAATGAATCAGATTCGAACTATGCCCCTAGAGCGGATTCAAGGTTCAATATTTTTCTTGAACCGTTGAGAAATGTTGTCGGAAGTGTCTAGACATAGTATTATTAAATTTCATTAACTAAAAATAATACTGCCAACGAAGAGAAGAATTCTCAATAAGAATGAGTCCCTACGATCATTCAAAAGAAAAAAAAAGGGAATAATAAAGAATCACCGTAGAATTTTTGAAAAAAAAAAGGGTTTACCATGGAGATTTTATCAATGACTAGTATTGCTCGAGCTTGCATTTTTTTTATTGGGCATCTTTGAACTTCTCTTTGATCCGTTGGAGCTTTATGATAGCATCACTAATCATTCGATCAATTGGCAATTCAACAGAACATGACAGTCCAGTTTCAAGTATAGAAACCATGCATTCCATCATAAACTTTTCATCTATTTGACCCCTTTCTTGAAGGAGAGTTGGATCTACAATTGTACTTACTCCACTTGGCAAAGCTGCCTCCACAAATTTGTGTAGATTCCAACTTTCTTTAAACATCATGTCTGTAGGCCTTTTTCCGATAAATATCTCCAACACCAAGATGCCATAACTATATACATCACCTTGCGTCGAAACTTCACTTCCGAGCCCATATTCTGCCATTTTTAAGTTAGTTGTTGTGTCAAAATGTGAAAGAGTACTAGCTTAATGATAGGAATAAAAAATTTTGTAACAAAAAGAAAGGGAGAAAAGCTACCTGGAGGAGCATAACCAATAGTTCCTTGTAACCCAATGGAACTTGAATGATTAGCAGAATTAATTTGGATGCCATGCAAAGGACTTTTGCTAGCCCAAAGTCACCAATATGGGCAACCATTTCATCATCGAGAAGAACATTGCTTGGCTTGAGGTCACAATGGGCTATTGGAGTCCAAGAGTGATGATGAAGATATTCAATTGCAAGTGCAACATCAATTGCAATATTAATTCTCTGAATTAGATTTAAATGCCTTTCTCGCACTTGCATATGCAACCATTCCTTTAAGTTTCCATTGTCCATGTACTCATAAACTAGTGCCTTGAAGTTGTTGCCTTGATGGTCCGTGCTTGAACATGCAGTTACAATTTTCAAGAGATTTTGATGTCTGATATTCCTTAAGGCCTCACATTCAGCCATAAAAATCTTGCCTGCACCATGATATTGTAGGTTAAGCACCTTAATAGCTACTATTTGCTCACCTTCTTCAAGAATTCCTTTATAAACACATCCAAAACTTCCACTACCAATCAAACTAGTGGAATTAAACCCATTAGTTGCTTTATGAAGATCATTGTATGACACCCTTGGAAGGTTTAGCATGGAATTTTCTAAGTTTGTTAAAGCAAAGTTTTGCCTTTTCTTTTTAAACCTCAAAACAATAAATGCAAAAGCCAACGCTGCAAAAATTGCTCCTGATATTCCAACTACAATTGCAATTAATAACTTCGGTGTTCTTTTGTTAGACATCTTGTTCTAGCAAGGAGGTAGCTGAAACTCAGTTATGCCTCCACATAGCTTGCTATTTCCTATAATTGTAGTAATGCTTGCATTTTTTAAGACTCCATCACTTGGAATCATGCCTTGAAACTGATTAAAAGATAAGTCCAAAACGAGCAATGCACCAAAGCTAGCAAAAAAATTAAGGATTTGTCTTGAAAAATTATTATGGGAAAAGTCTAATGCTTCATGCCCTCTCAAGGAACCCAGCATCAATGGAATTGACCCTTGGAAGTGATTGCCACTAATGTTTAGGTACCCTAGACCCATACAGCTTACAAGACTTATTGGTATCTCACCTGATAACATGTTATTAGAGACATCCAAGTTACTTAAGGCTTTCATATTGCCTATATCTGTTGGAAGAGAACCGGTGAAATAGTTTTGTGAAAAATAAACAAGCACTGAAAAGGATGAGAGACCGATAACTTCTGGAGGTATGTTACCACTTAGATTGTTATTAGAAAAATCCAGTGCTTGCAAACTTTTACAATTAGCTAGAGTTGAAGGAATTGTGCCTTGAAGATTATTGCTAGCCAACGTAAGTTGATGCGGATGACGTAGCGGAGACATTCTTGGGCCTTCTGGATAAAGAGAAAGTTTCCAGAAAGTCTGGCGGGGCCTATTTCGGTGACTAGGCCCGCGGTGTCAATTTTGCGGCCAACTTATGGCCAGGGTTTGGAGTGTCGGATTTTGGTGATTTTTATGCGTTTTCTTATCGGCCAGGGTTCGTTGCTTTTTGGGCAAATTCCATCATTTTGGCCTCCAAATTAGCATTTTTCGGTTTTTACTTCTTCGGCAAGTAATGAATTTTGGAGTTTTCCTTACTGTTGTTTTGTTATTTCGGCCTAGGGTTTTTCTTGCTATAAATATGTGTCATTAAGGACCTTTTTGGATGGTTTTTGAATTGTAATAAGATACCTTCAGTTTTAGCCGTTTTTCGGTCGAATTGCCTGGTCTTGTAATCTTCCCTGCGTCAGGTGGTATCAAAGCCTTATGGCGACTGGTGGAGATGGTGTTGGTCTTCATGACGGTGTTCAAGAGACTGGAGTCCCTATGGACGCAACGTTGCAACGTATGGAGTAACGTCTACAGGAACACCTGGACCAAGAAATCGATCGCAGATTTCGTCGCTTCGAGGAGCGAATCGATGACATTGCAGATCGGTTAGACGGTCTTGGTGTTGATGTGAACCGGAATAGACGGAATGGCAGAAGACCAAGAATTGACAATGTTCGTGGTGACCCTATCGAACATCCTGTTCCTGTCCGCAGGCTGAATCCCATGGAAGATAGCAATTCCGAAGAGGAAGAAGTAGACTATTTTGAGGAGGAAAGGCAGTATGGGTGTGGAGCAGGATGACGAAGGCAAAGAGATAATAGGAGGAGAGACGATAGAGAAGGGGCTGATTTCAAATTGAAAGTCGATATCCTCTGGGTATAGAAGATTTTTTGGATTGGATTGCGGATATAGATCGATTCTTTGATTATATGGAGACGCTAGCTGAGAAGAGGGTTAGGTTGGTGGCCTGCCGATTAAAAGGTGGTGTATCAGCTTAGTGGGATAGGTTACAGAGGATGTGAGAAAGAGAAGGAAAAAGGCGAGTTCAGGCCTGGTACAGGATGAAGAGGTTGCTGATTCAGGAATTTCTACCACCAGACTATGAACAGATATTGTTCCAGCAATACCAACGCTGCATACAAGGGAATCGGAATGTACACGAATATACCGCGAATTTTATGCGGTTGGCATAGAGGAATAATCTGTTAGAGACTGAAGGGCAACAAGTCGTAAGGTATCTGGAAGGGTTAAAACCCTTCATTAGAGACAAAATTGGGGTTTAGGTTGTGAAAACCTTATTAGAAGCAAAGAATTTGGCCATGAAGGCAGAGATGATGCAGCAAGAAAGGAACATGAGGGGCTTTAATAACTATAGGACGTTAGGAGGAGGAGAAAAGTCAAAACCTGCTCAGGAATTCACATCTCGTAATGAGAGGTACAACAATAACAACCGCAGTGTTATTGACAACAAGGCTGCTGGAAAGAGAATAGCCACTGAAACCAAGGAGAAGGAGGCTTAGAAACCTGCCAACCCTTATGCTAAACCTACCACAGGCAAGTGTTTCCGATGTAATCAGCCTGGGAATCGTTCTAATGAGTGTCCTTAATGAAAAACTGTCATCTTCGTTGAGAGAGAAGAGGAGGATGATAGAGTGTACTGCGAAGCAGATGGGGATGAAGGTGATTATGAGGAGCTAGATTTTGGTCAAGTTTATATTGTGAGGCAGATGATGCTGACACCGAAACAAGAGGACCAGACGTAATGCCACCAGTTGTTCTGATCTAGGTGCATGATTTTTAATAAAATTTTTGCTCTTGTTATTGATAGTGATAGTTGTGAAAATATTATTGGGAGAGAAATTGTGCAGAAATTAGGATTGATAATAGAGAAACACCCTAATCCTTACACTCTTGGCTGGATTAAATATGATACTACATGTTTAAAAGTAAATGAGAGATGTAAGGTTCCATTCTCTATAGGTCTATATAAGGATGAAGTGTATTGTGATGTTGTTGATATGGATGTATGTCATATATTGTTTGGGAGACCTTGGCAGTTTGATGTTAACGCGCAGCATTCGGGCCGAAGTAATCAGTATAGTTTAGAAAAGGATGGCAGAAAATACACTTTGCTGCCCCTAAAAAGCAAAGCTTCTATAGCGACGCAGTCTTCTTTCCTTGCTATTACTAACCATTTTGAAGTTGATGTCAAGGAAACTAGATAGATACATGCATTGATAGTGAAGCAGGTGTACATGGCAGAGATGGAATCACAAGAGGCGACGCAGCCAGAAGCAGTTAGGTCGTTGTTGCAAGAATTCAAAGACCTGATGCCTGAAGAGGTTCCAGACGGTTTACCTCCCATCCGGGACATACAACACCATATTGATCTTATACCAGGGGCTAGTCTACCAAACGTTCCGCACTGTAGGATGAATCCTAAGGAGAGTGAGATTTTAAAGGAGAAAGTGGAAGAGTTGCTGAAGAAGGGACACATCCAAGAGAGTATGAGCCCCTGTGTTGTGCCAGCCTTATTGACACCGAAGAAAGATGGGAGTTGGAGAATTTGCATAGACAGCAGGGCCATTAACAAGATCACAGTCGGGTATAAGTTTCCCATACCTCGACTAGATGATATGTTGGATCAGTTACATGGTTCTCAATGGTTTCCAAAACTGGACTTGAAGAACGGATACCATCAAATCAGAATTAGACCCGGAGATGAGTGGAAGACGGCCTTCAAAACCAAAGAAGGCTTGTACGAGTGGGTGGTTATGCCATTTGGTTTGTCAAATGCACTCAGCACCTTCATACGGCTGATGAACTAGGTATTAAAATCGTTCATCGGTAGATTTGTAGTCATGTACTTTGACGATATTCTTATTTATAGTAAGATGGAGGATGAACTTGTTGCATTTGTGGGAAGTACTAACAGTTTTGCAGGCCAATCACTACAAGAAAATAAAAAAATACCAACCAAAAATACCAACCGATTATAATCGGTTAGTATTTTACAACCGATTTGCAACGGATTAAAATCGGTTGGTATTTTGCAACCGATTATAATCGGTTGGTATTTTACAACCGAGTTTAATCGGTTGGTATTTTAACCCATATAATACATAAACCTAAATTTTAACCTAATCTCCGAAATCTATTTCCCCTCTCTCCTGGCTGCCGTTGCTCTCTCTCTCTCGCCTCCCCCCTTCCCATTCCAGATCATCTCTCTCTCTCTCTGCCCTCGGAAAATCAACAAACCCTAACGTAGCCCTTCTCTCACCAAAGTCTTCTCTCTGCTTCCCTTCTTTTCTCTCTGCATCTCTTCTCTTCTCTCTGCTTCAGTTCCTAAATCCCTAATCCCTAACGAGCTTGTTTGTACGAAGACCTGTTTCCTCTCCTCTTCCCTCTTCTGTTCCATTCCATCACGACTGGCCACGGCCACGTCACCTCCACGGTTGCCGTTCCCCACTCGTTGGTGGTAGACGTTGATTTGGGTTCTTAAGTTTGGCAGTTGGAAGAC